>PVJO010016244.1:0-42574 GCA_004026905.1 Hystrix cristata | reverse complement strand
TACTTTTCTTCTTTTAATTTATTTGAAAGGTATGAGCTAGAGCTTTAAAACCCGAAGTATAGAGATGGACGGAGGGAAGGTGATGAGGAAGTAAAAAGGATTAAGATGCACTATGTCTAGGTACCGACTCCTCAAGTGAATGTATTCGTCATGTATCATACACATGTACTACTAATAAAATGGGACAGAGTCTATGGGAAACGCTCCACACTGCTAGTTTTGATAGTGATTGTAGGAGATGACATCAAAAGCACAGCTGACAGGAGAAAAGTAAGTAAATTGGATTTTTATCAGTTAAAAACTTTCGTACATCGAGTACACTACGGAAATACTGGAAAGATGAATGAGATGCAGCTCACTGGTACGGTGCCTGCCCAGCATTGCAGGGCGCTGGGCTCAGCAGCCGGAACTAAGAAAGATGATGATGTAACTGATGGAAAAAGAAAATAGAATCACAGTTGCCATCTGGGAGTGTGTATATGTGGTGACTCAGGTCTTTCATAACTCATTGTATATGCAGAAAATGTATTGATTTGGGGGATGTGAATACATTTTAGTGAATATATGACGTTTCAAGTATTTAATTCCTGTATAATGAGGATCGACTGTATGTAGTACACATAATGAGGCATTTGTATTACAGAAGTCTTGCAAGGTGAGCCAGAAGTCAGCTGCCCAAGCCGAGGAAAAAAGTTTTAATTATTTTATATTTTTGTATTAATTTCCCTCTTTTTTTGGTCAGAACTTGGCATTAAATCCACAGTCTTGGACTGAACTACATCCCCAATCTCTTTTTATTTTTTTTTATTTTTTTAAATTTCAAGACAGGTTCTCACTAGGTATTAGGTTGCCCAGACTGTGCAGAACTTGCAATCTTCCTGCCTCAGCCTCCTAGAATGAAAGGATTACAGGCATGTGACACATGCCTGGCTCACTATTTCTCTTTTGAAGGTATATGGAGTCCACCAAAAAATGTATACACACTTCAGGAAAAGAGAAACTTGCTTAAATAGTTTAATACTCAATTTATTGAGCCATCATGAGATTAATACGAGTTGCCTTTGGCCTCTACAATTACAAGAGGTGCTCAAAGTGGGAGCCATTAGTGTCTAGACATTTCTTATTTTTCTTTCTCTGAGATGTATATACATTTTTTTGGTGGGCTCTCTATTTCTCTGAGTTACATATTCCTCTAATGCACATAAGTAACATTCTTATGATTAATCTCCATGTGTACGCTTCAAGTTTGGGTACAGAAACAGATGGCTACAATTACAGACTAATAACTATGAAAAGCCAGTTAATCTCCATAAGAAGAAAGGACTTTTTTCCTACTTACAGAAAAACAAAAGTTGACCATAGTAGGTCTACAAATGTAAGCATAAACCAAAAACAAAACCTCAGGCATGTGTGCACATTACACCTGCAGGAAAAATAATGAAGTACTTAAGAAACAGAATCACAAAATGGGTCATGATAATCCAGAAAAAGATGGACAACAGGCCAAACAATATGAAAATCCTTTTGATGAGTGACACAAGACAAACTTCACCATGAGCCGTGTGTTGAGACCCAACCTACACGCTAATTGATGTTCCGTGGTCCGGCTATGAAGATGCAATTGCCTCAGCTGCTCAGCTACTCTAGATTTCCTGATATCCTGCATACAGATAGCACTGAACAGACACAAATACTAATCTCTCCAAATGTCATAGGACAAAAATCCAGATGCCCTATAACACAGACCAAAATTAAATACACTCACAAACTGGAAACAGTGCAAGCAGTGCAGATAAGTCAAGGGGAAATTTTTTTTTTAAGAATAGTCTTGGGGCTGGGGATTTAGCTCAGTGGTTAGAGTGCTTGTCTTGCAAGCACAAGGCCTTGAGTTCGATCCCCAGCACAAAAAAAAAAAAAAAGAGTTTTACTATTTTTCTCAAACTGGTCAAAAATTTCTAGTCTCAAGTGATCCTTCTGCCTCAGCTTGTGGAGTAGCTGGGACCGCAGGTGCACCGTCGTGCCCAGCTGGAAGAGATTCTTAATAGAACCTCCAGGAAACTGTCAAGGAACACTCAGAGGTGAGTTAATATTGAGCAATTTATAGGAAATGAGTCTAAGACTTCATCTATATTCTGTTTAAGGAAATAAGGTTAAAGAGCATGATTGGTCAATTTTTTAAAGGTTTCTTTTTGTGTGTGCATGTTTTCTCAGTGTGTAAATAAAGCTCTTTTAGTTATGGGATACAATAGGTTTGATTACTCCCGAAATGGACAATTAAGCTGAGTGGATAAAGTGCATACAATTTTTATGACAGACGTATAAATTAGAAATAAATATCTCTCACTGATAACAAATGATCTCAATAGATCTACACTACAGAAAAACATTTTTAGAAGACATGATTATCATACAGTTATTATTTGATGTAGATTTGATGTAGGTCGTGATATTGCAAGTTGAACTCATAATTTTACATTATATCAGATTGTTTAAATTTAATCTCATATCTAAGTAAATTACCATAGTAATTATTTATAGTTTTACTTTGTTCTTATAAAATATATATAGTTGTTTTGTGTGAAGCGCTCTTAAATTTAAACAAAAGATATTTCATTGTGTATCAACATTATCTTTTTCCCTTTTTCATCTATGTTTTAGATCCATCTCGTGATTCTGCTTTATAAGACTCCATGGTATATATCCACCATGATAGTTTTCATTGTCTACTAATAGTGACTATCCAGATTACCTTCGACCTTCGATCATTTCAGATATAGCTGAAATAAATATCCTCACGTAGGGCCCATTACAGTTATGTGTAGGAATTTCTGTGAAGTACACACCAAACTTCAGAATTTCTGGATCATTTGTATGATTACACTTAGTTATTCTATAGTATTTTTTTACATCAGTCTCCAAAAAGCGATGCTAGTCTGCACACAAACCAGGAGGGCATGTGAGGTACACGATACACAGCCTCATCCATGTTTTGCATTATCAGGCTTTCTGATTTGATGAAAGCTGAGAAGCAGTCGTTTTAATTAGCATTTCTCTCTTAATAATTTTGAGCAAATATTTGTATGCTTGAAAGATTTTTTGTTCTATAAACTGTCTTTTTATATTTTTGGTGCATTTTCAATTGGTGTTCCTGTTCTTATATCACTTTTTAGGAGTTCTTTAAATATTTAAAATAATATTCTCTTGTTAGAGTTAGGCTTTGGGAATTGGAGACATTAGTCTATTAATGTATAATGATTATTAATAACAACTTACTAATGCCATTTTGTGAATTTTCTTCTTATTTTGCAGAGCCTTTGTTCATTTCTTGCTGTCTTCCTTCGTGATTTGATGGTTTTTCCCCCTAGTGATTCCTCTGTCTTATCAACTACTGATATTTTTCTTTGTGATTACCATGAGACTTACATAAGACATAACAGTCTATATTTTAAATTGATGAAAACTTAGTACCATTTGTATGCAAAAACTCTATATTGTACTTTTACGCTCCTCCAACATTTTATGTTCTGAGGGTACTAGATGCATCTTTTTATATGTATCCATCAGTAAATTATTATTATTATTATTATTATTATTATTATTATTATTATTATTGGTGGTGGGGATCAAACTCAGGGCCTTGCGCTTGCTAGGCAAGCACTCTAACCACTGAGTTAAATCCCCAGCCCCTCCATCAGTAAATTACTGTAAGCCATGGTTTAAAAAAAATGCTTTTGTCTTACAACTTTTATACTGAAGTTAAAAACGATTTACACACTACCATTACAATATTAGAATATTGTGGTTTTGACTAAATACTTACCTTTACCAGCATGTATTTTTATGTTGTTAACGTCCTTTCATTTCCACATGGAGAATGCCTGCTAGCATTCATTGTAAGGCAGGCCAAGTGGAGATATTTTAGCAGCTTTTCTCTGGAAAAGTCTTTATTCATTTCTCAGGACAACTTTGTCAGTAAAGTATTGTTGGTAGGCAGTTTTTTTTTTTCTTTCCGCCCTTTGATTTTTTCATTCTACTTTATCTGGGCATGTACAGTTTCTGCTAAGAAATCTGCGAATAGATGTATGAACGTCCATTTATGTGTGATAGTTCACCTTTCTCATATGCTTTAAGAATTCTGTCATTAAAAAAAAAGAATTCTGTCATTGATATTTGACAGTTTGATTATACAGTGGTCCATCCATCCATGGAAACTGGTTCCAAGGACCCTCCACAGATACTCATATTTACATGTTCAAGTCATTTATTGAATGGAGTAGTAATTTTACATATAACCTAGGAAAATTATCTCATATACTTTAAATCATTTATAGATTTTACCTATAATTCTTAATACAGTGTAAATGCTACGTAAATGGTTGTTATACCTCATTTTTTAGGAACCAAAGACAATGAATAAAATGTTGGTACGTGTTAGTACAGACATTTTTTTTCCCAAATACTTCTCATCCACCCATGCCTGTAATTTCAGCTTCTCAGGAGGTGGAGGCAGGAGAATCAGAAGTTTGAGCAATTTATCAAGATGCTATCTCAAAAAAAAACTTTTTGGGGGGGAGCCTTGATTTATGACAAAGTATTTATGGGTTCTCAGATGGAAATCCACGAAGAGGGAATCCCTACCCTACACCGTATACAATCCATTTTACAGGGCAGCCTACTTGTGACGGGCAGAATATAAAGATTACAGAATACCCTCATAGTCATGTGATAAAGACTTCTTAAACAAGGGGAAAAACCCAAAAACATTAGCTAGGCATGTTGGTGCACGCCTGTAATCCCAGCACTTGGGAGGCTGAGGCAGGACAAGAGGATTCCAAATTCAAGGCCGCCCCGGGCAAATTAGCGAGACCCCGTTTCAGAATAAACCAGAGCCCGTGGCGCTGGTGCGGGGCGGTAACCCCAGCAACTCTGGGGGGAAGCCAGGCAGAACAATTGCAAATTTGAGCGTAGGCATTTTGCCAGGTTTAGCAAGACATAGTATCAATATAAAAAATGCTAAAAAAAAAAAAAAAAAGAGCCAGGTGAAGTGGCACACAACTGTAATCCTAGCACTGAGGGAGGCTGAGGCAGGAGGATTACGAGTCGGAGCCCAACATGCCCTACTGACTCAGCCCAGGCCTGGGTCTGACTTGTGCTGGTCCTCAGGGCTCCCACCCTCCTGGAATCCGGGCTTGTGGTGGAGACAGCTTCCCAGACGCCAGGTCACCCAGGGCAATGAGGGCGAGGGCGGGGCCTCATGAGGGAGGTCCGGGGAGTCCAGGGCGGAGGGAGCCTCATGCAGGGCGTGGGGTCCGAGCAGAGGAGGAAGTGGGTGCATTCAGCGGGGGATGACAGGAGGCGCAGCCTCTGCATCCACCGCGTGAACTTCGCAGGCAGATGGCCGGGCGCCTTGAGAACCACATCTGCATGTGGACCTCCTTCAGGTAGAGCACGGTGGCCAGGGTCTCCCGGGCCTCGGGGGAAGGTACCTGTCCATCTTGAAATGCTTTTCCGGCACCTGATGCTGCTCCTTGCTGTAGATTTTGGCTCTTGGGGCCCAGGAAACCACCAAGGTCCTGCATCTTGGACCCGTTCTGCTCCTGCACCTCCCATCTCAAAATTTAAAAATAAAAAGCTGAGATTAGCTCACCATTTTCTGGCTTCAATCCCCAGTACTGCAAAATCGATCAATCAACTAATAAAATACAGTTTTCATCCATGGCTGACTGAATCCATGTTTGAAGAACCCATAAATCCAGAGGACTGACTGTAATGTGTCTCAATGGAGAGCACTTTATGTTCAATATATTTGGGAGTTTATGGGCTTCATGGGTCTAGATGTTCACTTCCCTCCCCAAAATTGGGACATTTTCTGTCATTTATCTGAATAAGATTTGTTCCCTTTTCTCTTTCTCTGCTCTTTCTGGGATCTTTCATGATTCATATATTAGTCTGAATAATAATGTTTCACAGTCCTGTAGATTTTCTTTGTTTTTTTAATTATTATTTTTCTTTTTATTCCTCCAACTGGGGAATTTTACTCAGTCTTCAAGATCACTAACTTTATTCTGCCTGAATGAACCTACTATCAAAGCTCTCTACTGAATTTTTTTGGTTCTGTCCATTGTCATCTTCAGCTGCATAATTTCTGTTTGGTTTCTTTATATGATTTTTATCTCTTTATTAAACTTCTGATTTTGTTCATGTATTGTTTTCCTGCTCGTGTTTAGCAGTCTATCTGTGCTCTTTTGTGGTTTATTGGTGTTTAGATGATTTCTATGAATGTGTCATGCATTTCCATTTCTTTGGAGTCAGGCATTGGAATTTTTATCTTGTTCTTTAGGTGGTGTAATGTTTCTTTGATTGGTCATGTTTCTTGAAGCTTTGTGATGATGTCGTCACATTTGAAAAGGCAGTCGTTGCTTCTAGTCTTTACTGATTGGCTTCAGGAGATCTCCACCAGTCGGCTAGAGATTCAGCTGGTCTCTCAGACCTTTTCTGTGGATATAGAGCAAAATAAAAGATAGATAATAGGAAATAGGGAGATTGTTTTTAGAGGGGAAGGGGATCAAGAGATGGAACGAGGAAAATGGGAGGGAAAGGATAAAAAGAAAGAATTGGGATGTGTGATGTACGTGTACCAACTCCACACAAGCAATGTGAACACGTACAAAAAGAGGCAGGGAATCAAGGGATGAGTGGAAAGGGGAGAAAAGGGAATTAAGATATGGTATATATATGTACCAATTTCCCACAAGGAATAGAAGCATTATATACTACGCACATGTACAAATAAACTAAAATACTTTTTTAAAAAACCTGAATGTCTTTTTCCAATCTAGCAGAGTTGACCATATACTGTCTTCAGAGGAGTGTGGAGTAACATCTGAAAGGGAGCGTACACACCACCTGTGAGGAAACGTGGGCCACTAGCCATGGAGAAGAGGAAAACACATCAGCTACTTGCAAGGATCTGCACCTGAGGCATCCCACAGGGCTTGTGGCTTGGTGCTGTGGTTTGGATTTTAAATGTCCCCTGGATGTCCATGTGTTACAGGCTTGGTTCTTAGGTTGGCACTGTTGAGAAATGGCAGAATCTTTAAAAGATGGGGCCTCGTGGGAGGTCTTTGTGTAATTGGGGGGATGCCTTCAAAGGAGTTTGTGGGGCCCTAGTCTCTTCTTTTTTTCCTTTCTTGTCCATGAAGTAAGTTTTGCTCTACCATGCACTCCTGTTACGATGTATTGAAAACTGTCTCACTGCTGGCTTTAAAAACAAGGCCAACTCATCATGGACTTTAACCTCCAAAACTATGAACAAAAATGTATTGATTGTCTTAGATATTTTGTTACATTAATGAAAAGCTAATACAGAAAATTGGTTCCAAGAGTGGGGTAATTGCTGTGATTCATCTGCAACAATATAGAGAAGCCTCTGATATTGGTGTAAGGGAGGAATTTGAACAAGTTTGGAGAAACAGGCTAGCGAAACCCTAGAGTTTGATGTGTGCTCTGGTGAGGGTGCAGAAGACCAAAAGGCTGATAGGAATGCAGATAGGAAAGGTGACACTGTTGGGGTTTCAGACAGGAATGAAGACTTTATCGGAAACTGAACTACAGACCATCCTTGTATGGCATCCCAGGATGGCAAAGAATTTGAAGGCATTTTGTCTATGTCTATGAGACTTGGTAGCAGACTGAGCTTAAGGGTGGCAGCAAAGCATCCTGGTAACAGTGAGTATTGCTGTTTTTAGCAAAATTTAAATTGAGAATTGGGAGCAATATGAAGCAAAGTGGAAAATCTGAGAAATTCACTGATTGGCTAAAAGAAGGAGCCAGCAAAAGGTTTGGGCACAGAAAGGCATAGTTAATAAGGCAAGTGCCCTGCACCGGGGTAATAGGAAAGAAAGGGTATCGGAATTGGCAAGACAACACAGCCTTCACAGGCTCCTAGATGCAGAAATGCACGTTTGTTCAGAGCCTTTCCGGAGGAAAGTCTTGAAAAGGGAACTTTGGGGGCCTCCTAGCCCAGAACTACCTAAGCTGGAAGGCACTCAGAGGCTGCTGTACCTGCAGTGGACTCAGATGTGCCATGAGGAGACCCTGGCATCATCCACATGTTACTGGCTTTGCAGACATGCAGAGTACAAGAGTTCCAGGGTGTGCAGGCTTCCAAAGGAAAGCCTGGGTGGCCAGGCAGCGAGTTGCGGGAGTTGAGTTCTTGCAAGCAGCTCCCAGCAGGGTGGTATGTGGAGCTGTGAGAGCAAAGCCAAAGCTGTAAGAGAGACCCCAGGAAGGAAGAGATGACAGAAATGTGGGACACCTGCCAAGAGAAGCTGCCCAGACCTGGAAAACCTGCCCACTCGGATTCCCTTACTGTTAAAATCTAATAGTCATGCGCAGTGTCCCCCGAGGCGCCAAGCTGCGAGTCGCCACCACCATGGTGAAGACGGTGGCGGTGAAGTGAAGGCATAAGAGGACCAGCAGGCAGGCAGGCTGCGTTCAGGTGCTCCGGAACAGCATACGGCGTGTGGAGAACTTCACCCAGAATATCGTCTCCACCGTGGAGACCATGCTGCGGCCGGAGGCCTCCCCGGTGATGGGCAGAGACGGCCGGTTTTACTTGAAGCAGGTCGCCCAGCTCATCACGTCCACTGCCACCGTGAACAGGGTACAGGGCGTGACCCGGCTGCCTCGATGGGACCTGGCGACTCTGCACGCATCCGCCCCGCGCCGCTCTGCCGGCCTGAGGACCCGCGGAGGCCACTTCTCCTGGCTCCCTGGTAGGGGGAACAGGAGCGGGACCGGGCTTGGCCTGGTAACCCCTCTGCACCCAGCACCTTCGGTCGGGGGCCACACAACCCCCACCCCACCCCCTGCACGTTGTCAGGGTGAAAGAGATTTTTACATGATTTTAACTTGGGATGGGGGGCTGGAAATTTTATCCCAGGAATGTTTTCATCAGGTCACGGTGGTTCTATTGTCCATCATCCATCTCAGTTCTGAGGCATTGTCTGTATTTTTGTTCCAGAGTCCAGTCCCCTTGGCATTGGTAGACACAGTCCTTCTGGGTAAAACTGATTGAAAAACATGTAAAAATAGACTAACATTAAGTGGTCAAGGGATATTAAAACAAATGTTTGAGCCAGGTGTGGTGGCACATGCTTGCAACACCAGCCTGACGGAGGCTGGGGCAGGAAGATTGCTGCAAGTTCGAGGCCAGCCTGGGCTACAGAGCTAGACCCTGTCTCAAAAAACCAAAAGAAATAAAATATATATTTGTATTTGAAAGGGACTTTTGACATTATACTGGGATAAGGGAAGAAATGGTATTCTAAGCAGTTAGATCATCTACTAAGGTGTATGTGGTTCTGGAATATAACTTACAAGATGGTAAGCTAGTGTTCCACAGTCTCATCACTCTGCTACAATGTCGCCTTTAAAGAAACAATAGTAGAATAACCATGACTCCCCACGTTTGTAAAATTGATAAATCTGGAGCTGGTGAGTCACTCGTTTTATAAGACATGGCAAGAGTACTTCTAAGGATCAAGTTTTCTTGCAGTATTTTAAAAATAAGGTTTGACTTATACCCAACTCTTCCAGAACTCACACCCTTTATTAATATTTTTATTCACTTTAGTAGATTTTTTTTAATCTTACTTCATTAACACATTGTGAGCACTTCATGGTGGTGTCTCGTTTATCTTCATTTTCTTAATACTGTTTCAAAAGAGAAGCTTTAAAAAAAATTTTTTTAACAGGGTCTTGCTATGTTCTTCAAGCTGGCTAAGAGCTTTTAATTTTAAAAAGTCCAATTTATTAGTTTTTATAGTTACATGTCTTATCTAACAAATCTTTGCCTGTAATCTTGTTACAGTTTAAACAGTAGCCCTATAATGGTATTCCTAAGTTACTTAGAGTTACTGACATTTCTCAGTTTTTTATTTCGATTTTGATCAATTATGTCTTTCTAGAAAATCATTCACACACTTTAGGTAGTATTCATTCCTGATCCTATTAATTCATTTAATATTTATGGTTCCATTTACTCATTACAAATCTTGAATAATTTTGCTCTTTAACTTATCCAACTTTGTGTGGATAAAGATGAGTAACTTTATACATTTGGTCTCCGAATAAGTTTAGGTATGATTTTGAGTGCAAGATAATCCTAAAATACAGTGGTATAAGCAAAATATATTTTTCTCACATACCTAAAGCCTAGAAGTCAACCGTTGCTAGCGCTGAGTCAATACTATCTGGGCCAGGGTCTCTGTCATCCTGTGAACAAAGAATCACACTGGTTGAAAGAAGGCTGCCACTGCCCCAGGCCCCATACAAATAAGGAAGAGGGGGACAACTGATGGCAACACCTTTTCTTATGAAAACAAAGGTGTTTCTAGGGTACATCTACAATGTTCTGCTTCTCTTAGTTTGAGGCAGGTCGTTGCCCATTCTGTTTCAAAACATGATAAAGGGGATTTGGGGATTTAACTCAGCGGTAGAGCATTGGCCTAGCAAGCGCAAGACCCTGAGTTTGATCCCCAGCACCCCCCTCCAAAAAATATGGTAAACAAGTGAGTAAAGTACTGAAATTGCATGTTGGTTTAATACAGTGTCTAATACTCTGAAAGTGGTTGTTCATGTCCAAGAAAAGAAATAAATCATCTTCCCCAAAAGACATAAATGATATATGAATTACATGGAACACTTAAAAACCTTATAATAAGAAACTGAAAGAATGGACATATAAACATGTAAAGCTTAAATGATGTGAATGGGAAAATATGTGCAAAGTCAAAACAAACAATATACATTTTCTCAGAATGAAGCTACTACTTTTAACATATAAAAATGATTACAAATTGGTGATACAAACAATCCAAAAAGAAAAACATGAACTAATAGTGTATAAAGCCAAAGTATAGAATAGCAAATTCAAACAGCCAAGAAACATTTAGAAGCCAGGCATGGTAGCACATGCCTGTAATTCCACTACTATGGAAAGCTGAGGCAGGAGGATTATAAATTCGAGGCCAGCCCAG
The DNA here is from genome assembly GCA_004026905.1 of Hystrix cristata. Classification (NCBI taxonomy): domain Eukaryota; kingdom Metazoa; phylum Chordata; class Mammalia; order Rodentia; family Hystricidae; genus Hystrix; species Hystrix cristata. Next base: position 31,532 of record PVJO010016244.1, on the reverse strand, counting down.
GCAATTTAACAAGGCTTTGTCTCAAAATTTAAAACAAACAAACAAACAAAAAAAACTTTTAAAAAAGCTAAGGATGGCTGGGTGTGGTGGTGCACGCCTGTAGTCTCAGTGCTTGGGAGGCTGAGGCAGGAGGATCACCGTGAGTTCAAGGGCAGCCTGGGCTACATAGTGAATTCAAGACCAGTCTGAAATACATAGCAAGACCCTGTCGCAAAAAAAAAAAAAAAAAAAAGGCTAAGGATATAGCTCAGTGCAAAGACCCTGAGTTCAACACATACTACCACAAGAAAAAGTTTAGAGCATTTTATTATGCAAATTAAAATTAGTTATCACTTTGAACTCATAAAACATCCCAATATTAAAGAGTACAAGCTATTTTTAGTGCAGGGAAATGTGAACATTTAAATACTACTGTTGGATACATAAAATGCTACAGTCCTATCACAAATAATCTGACAAAACCTATTGAAATAAGTAAATTCACACAAATTAATCAATCCCATTTCTAGAAACATATGACACAGCATGTTTATGGCCATGGAATAATCCACTAACCTGCACTACCTCTTAAGGATGGTAGTAAGATCATTTCTCCTTGTGATGAAAACATGAATAACCAGTGGCAAGCAAGAAAGTCAAAATAATTATGGTATTCCTCTACCACAAACGCTTCAGTTAGTTAAAAGTTACTGAGTACAAAAGTACAAAATTGTGTAAATTATATAATCCTACTTAGGCAAGACAATGAACACACATAGAAAAATATATGTGGCCAGATAACATATTCATGTGTCTGTATGTGATAGTGAGCACACAAAAAAATTCAAGTTTATTAGCCCTATCTGTTGATAGACTATTGATATGGTTGGAGTTGCTAAGAGATTGAAGTACAAAAATCAAGAGAACACAGACTAATGAAAGTCACATCTGTGAAGCAGGCATGATGATACAGGCCTGTAACCCCACTCTGGGAGGCTGAAGCAGAAGGACCACAATTTTGAGCCTATCCTGGGCAACTTAGTGAACCAGCAGGACCCTGTCTCAAAATTTCAAAAGAATTTTAAAGGGCTGGGATGTAGCTCAGGGCATAGGCCCTGGGTTCGATCTGCAGGACCACAAAAAAGGAAGAAAGTCATTTGTATAAAGTTTTGTGTGTGCACACATGTAAGTTTAAATATTTTGATTAAAAGAAAGGCAATTTTTGGACTGTTCTGTTTCTTCCCACTGGTTGAAGATACTGGCTTAAAATTAATTCAGTAAACACAATGAATTCTATTTCTTATGGAATTTATTTTTATAGGAAGACTTTTTCCAATGTATCAAACTTAGAGCTTCTTCTAATCCAATGTATTCTTAGAAAATTTATTCTTCTCAATTATTTATCTGATATATACTGAGGTGTGACTCCTGGATAAAGTAATAACCAATATACAATAATCATACAGTTTCTCTGTAAGATGAATAATTCATAATTGGTTCTGACTTGTGTGACACATTTTCATTTTCAGGAAATTCCACTTGTGTATAAATGCAGAAGAATACTGAAAATTGATTTCTGTGTGAGGCTATTTCCACATTAAAAGCATCTAGGTTGCCTCCTTCTAATAGAGTTTTTCTGATAAATTCTAAGTAAAGGGTATGCCAGTCACTCTCCACGAAGAATTTCTGGTGTGTAATGAGATTTGAACTGTTCTTCTTCTCACATGTGAATGTGCTAATTAATGTTCAGGTCACTGAATTTAGTGGAGGATTTCCTATAGTCATTGTATTCACAGAGCTTCTCTCCAGCATGGATACTCTCATATCTCATGAAGCATAATTTGTGAATAAAATCCTACTCACTTCAGTACACAAAACTACTCCCCCTATGACCTGTCTAATATTTAAATGGTTTTCTTACATTTACTTAATTCACAGTATAAGATTCTTTTTTCAAACATTAAAAGGCATTTTGTTAAAAAAAACTTTAAATTATAAAACTGCTTTAAATAGTTTTGATGTAAATGCAAGTGAACTACAATATAATGGTGGCATAAAAAGACGTGAATAGCCCATGCGGTTTCCCTAGTGAAGTCTATACCGTATGCGCCTCCAGTCTACACTGACCTCAGAGTTCTATTTAAGAGTTAGCTCTGCCATTCCACTAGATTGCCCATCATTCACTCAATTGATTCCTTAGTGCCCTAGAGATGCAAGAAACACCACAAAAGAAAGTCTTCCTTTCTCCAATGCAGTGAGAAATTCAGAGATAAGACATAGTCTCTAGAATTTGAGACGATTTATTACTAAGAGTTGTTACCTTATTCTTAAGGCAAACGCAGAGCAAGAGAAGCTGGTGAGTTGTTTACAAAGTCATGGGACTGAAGGGACAAATACTAGGGTTTAGGTCCTTTCAAGGAAAAGGGGCCTCATAAACCTCCCATGGTCCTGCAGGTACGCCCTAGACAAAAAGGTGAAAAAATAGACAAGCCCTCACAGAGCTAACATCCCATTTCACAACCTCAATACAAGATTAGATAAAGGCAATCAGGGATTGGTATTGTCACCTGCTACTAGCCAGGTCACCTGTTGAAAGCAAAGGCAAATCTTCTCTGGAAGAAGACACCATCTAGACCATCTATCTTTACAGTTTTAATAGGCAGTTCTGGCAACTGCTTTATGAAATCACCAGATATACAAGATAACATCACCAAAACTCAAGTAAAACCACCACCAACAGAAACGGATCAATAGAGCAGCTAGATTAAATGACTATCCCTAGAAGAAACAGAAAAATAAAGCGGATGTATAATTTGAACAGATAATATCTAGGAATTTCCAAGATACATGCACATATGCAAGCGTGAACACACACAATCAATCTCTCCCTCTCTCTCTCTCTCTTTTACCGCATATTAAATCACTGCAACACCAAGCAGGAGAAATACACAGAAAATTATACCTTGACAATCGCTGTACAATTATACACTGACAATCGCTCTTTGGCTTTGCTGTTGAAAGCAAAGCCAAAGAGATATAAAGAAGACAGAAAAAATAAAAATAGAGTACTTCAAAGGTCATTATACTGGCAGTTTACTTTTCAATAGGAGACAAACTATAGTAAAATATCTCCAAAATATTAATAAAAATAAGTGCAACTTAGAATTCTCTACTCACAATAATAAAGCCAAGGGCTGGGGATATACCTCTGGAGTAGTGTGTGCTTAGCATATGCAAGGCCCTGAGGCTGATTCCCCAGTAATGACTCTCCCACAATTAAAAGCAGAATTTGTCACCAGTAAACTCACACTAAAAGAATGACTGGTTACGTCAGTTATATACAGAATGCGAATGCAGGACATCAATACTATAAGTCAAGAAGGGAAACCATGGAGTTGATGTTCTTACTCCTCCCCTTGTTCAGAAGTGGTCTGAGTACAAATTTACATTAGCCTTTAACAAGGGAGGTATGTATATTGTATTCATTAGATGACATACTGCATTTTATGTCAAAAAGCATCATTAGAGATAAAGATGGTAATCTAGCCTGTAATGAATGTATAGACAATGTACTAACAAAACTGAAGGGAAAGACTTCTAGGTTTTGGAACGCATTTTTCTTAATTTGTCCCTTCTTCAAACAGATATCATTTAAAAAGTACAATTTTCTACGAACAAAGTTGAGGATCCAAAATGTTGTACCGAGATCTAGGACCTGTGGCTCAGTTCTGCAACCCAAGGGCCAGTTCTGAGGTGACGAGTAGTTACAGGACTGCGGTTCACATCATTGATCAATTCTGGGAACAGGCAGGAAGCCCAGTTAGACTTCCTGGAACTCAGTGCCACAGCATGCACCAGTAAGTGCTAAAAACAATAAGTAACGATTTCCCAAAGGAAAAGTAGAGTCCTTTCTTGGTGTCCCTAGTGTCAATTTTCACAAAACCTTCTGTTTTCTTCTCATTCCAGATATGAATTAACTAACCTCTGCCTGGATCTCAGAGTCCTTAGGGGACTTAGACAATCACAATTTTCTCACTGCTCTACTCATTATGAACCTTTTTTATTTTTTTGCCAATACCAAATAGTTTATGCCACCAAAGCCACGAAAAACTCAACAGACCCAACTTTATACAGGAGTTTACCCTAAAAAAGAAGAGAGATTGTACGTCATCTCTTTGCATTTTATATTTTAAACAGGGTCTCACTATGTTACCCAGGTTGGTCTCAAATTCCTGAGCTCAACTGACCCTCCTGCCTCAGACTCCCAAGTACCCAGGACTGCAGGCATGTACCATGTCATCCACGTTCTGCATCTTCATTATATTTGCAAGAGCCTATCAATCTGTCAAGTAACCAACCATGACCATGACATATTGCTTATTACTTTCTCCAAAGTATCTCCCCAGATGTATAATGAATATCAGCTATAGGATGCAGATACTCATTAATTCTGATTAGACTGAAGGTGATAGGTGGGGCATGGTTACCTCCTGCTTCTTGTTTAAACCATAGCCGCTGACTTCTTCATATCACCATGCCATGATTGTGGCACTGGGCACTCTACTTCCCCAGTATCAGAATTCTGATTTATATTGCATTGACTTGTAAGTTGTGGCTTCCAGTTTAAGGCTTTCCCCAAATCACTGCACTTATAGGGCTTCTGTTTGGTATGGATTTTCTGGTGTTTAATAAGATTTGATCTGATGGTGAAGGCCTTTCCACACTGAGCACATATATATGGTTTCTCTCCTGTGTGAATTCGATGATGTTCATGGAGCTGTGACTTCTTAATGAAGGCTTTCCCACAGTCACTGCATTCATAGGGCTTCTCTCCAGTATGAATTCTCCTGTGTCTGTTTAAGTGCGACTTCTGGATGAAGGACTTCCCACACTCGGTGCAAATATAAGGTTTCTCTCCTGTGTGAATTCTCTGATGCATAATGAGTGTTGATTTCCTTGCAAAGGCTTTCCCGCACTCACTGCATTCGTAATGTCTTTCTCCAGTATGGGACTGCTGATGTATATGCAGGCCTGACTTGCGGGTGAAGGCTTTTCCACAGTCACTACACTTATAGGGTTTCTCTCCAGTGTGGATTTTCTGGTGTGTGAAGAGGTTCGATCTGTCTGTGAATGCCTTTCCACATTCAGCACATCTATAGGGTTTCTCTCCCGTGTGAATCTGCTGATGAACGTGGAGCTGTGATTTCTTCGTGAAGGATTTCCCACACCCACTGCATTCATAGGGTTTCTCTCCAGTATGAATCCTCTCATGTGTAATAAAGTGTGACTTGTGGAAGAAGGCCTTCCCACACTCAGTGCAAACGTAGGGTTTTTCTCCCTTGTGGATTCGCTGGTGCATACTGAGCGTTGACTTCTGAATGAAAGCCTTCCCACAGTCACTGCACTCATAATGCCTCTCGCCAGTGTGACACTTCTGATGGATCCTGAGCCGTGACTTCCAGGTGAATGATTTCCCACAGTCGCCACATTTGTAGGGCTTCTCCCCAGTGTGAATTTTTTGGTGTTTAATGAGATTCGACCTATCAGTAAAGGCCTTGTCACATTCAGTACATATATAGGGTCTCTCCCCAGTATGGATTTTCTGGTGTATAATGAGATTTGTCTTGTGTGTGAAGACCTTCCCACATTCTGAGCAGATGAAGGGATTCTCTCCTGTGTGAATCCGCTGGTGCACAAGGAGTTGTGACTTTTTAATAAAAGATTTCCCACAGTCACTGCATTCGTAGGGCTTCTCTCCAGTATGAATTCTTTCATGTGTGATGAAATGCGACTTCCGGATAAAAGCCTTCCCACATTCAGTACACACATAGGGCTTTTCTCCGGTATGAATTTTCTGATGCATACTTAGTGTTGATTTCCTTGTAAAAGCTTTTCCACATTCAGTGCATTCAAAGTGTTTCCCTCTGGCAGGAACTTTTTTATGTACAGTGAGTTTTGAATTCTGAGGGAAGTTTTTCCCACATTCACCATATTCACAGAGTTTTTCTCCACTAAGATTTCGCTGGCAACTCAACGGATCAGACTTCTGGATACAGGCTCTTCCATACTCACTGACTTTATAGTAACTCTCCTCATTATGAGCTTTCTGATGATTTGACTTGAGGGAATAATCCTTCCCAAACTCGGTGCACATAAAGGGTTTCTCTCCGGCAATGACCCTCCCAGGCACAGCATGCTGGGGCTTCTGGGTGAAGACTGTCTCATGTTTGCTGCACTCCTGATGTTCTTCAGCATGAATACTCTGACACACAAACAGGAGTGACTTCCGGGCGAAGTCTTTTACAAAGTCAGAAAACAAACGGAACTTCTCCCTAGGATGAATTTTCCCACGTTGAATGAGAGCGTGCTTAGGACTCAGAAGTTCCCTACACTGATTAGCTTCACACACAGTCATTTCTGGATGAGAATTAATAGGAGTAAAAATATTACCATATCCAATAGTCTTATCAAGATTTTCTGCAGCATCATTTCTATTATGATTACATAAGCTTGCAACAGGCTTCAAACTCTTTCCAAATGAGTTGCTGTGACAGAATCCTTTTCTTGAAGGAACAAGGTGTGTATGTGCAGGAACCACTTTTCCTGTGTCCTCACAGCCCCTCTTATTAGCTAGAGTTGCCTTGTTGGTGAAGGCAACGTGACTTAAAGGTTTGTTCTGGTTTTCTTCATATCTCTCTTTCTGTTTATCATCTTTCCACAATACTGTATCTCTTATAAAGAGATTAATCCTCTCAGACTGGAAAAAAAATTCTTCAGACAGTTCCTGCTGTGAAGTCTCATAAGCAATATCCCCACCTAAAAAGGAGAAAAGGTAAAACTAGGTTTACTCAGCCTCACTTATCCATTAGGTAGGACCAAGTAACTCAGTTCTTGGGAATCAAATGAGAGTAAATCAAATGGGAGTAAAATTTACATTTGCTGTGATAAGGCCAAAGTCTTAAGGAAGTGAGTGTGTCTCCTACAAATCTCTTCCCTTCCTTCCTGTTATTTCAGACTTGGCAGTAATAGTTTTGTGCAGCTGGCAGTGCCCCAGGCCAGGGGTCAGAACACTAGGTCCTTGGGCCAAACCCTAGCCATCCACCCAAAAGCTAAGAATGGATTTCATGTTTTTTAAAGTGATTGGAAAACAAAAACAAAAAACAAGAATAATACTTGATGACATATAAAATCTACCTGGAATTCAAATTTCAGTGTCTACAAGGTTTTTTTTATTAGACCATAGCAACATTCACTGACATACTGTCTATAGTTGCTTTGGGGATCTAAAAGCAAACATGTACAGTTATGACAACAAGCATATGGCCCCCAGGCCTAGAATATTCACTGCTGTGCCCTACAGCAGTGCTAACCTGTGCCCCAGGGCAGTGATGGAGAACTTTTTAGAGCTATCGGATGGTAACAAATAGCGGCTGTGGCGTGTATGCTACAGGTTTGCCACCACTGCTCTAGGGGATGGTGGTACAATGACTTCCTAGAAACTTTGTCCCTGAAAGGCCATTGCAGTCACCTAGCAGAACCTGAACCACTCGCCTTGCAGCTGTCATGTAAGGAGTAAATGTTTAAATCCTCTAGCTCACTGATCCTTGGTGTCTCTTAGTTACAGGAGCAGGGCTTATTCTAATATTTACTCCGATATTCTTGACCAGAATCATATGAACACCCCAAATCCCAGAATACTATATAAGGTATAGTAGAGTCTCAGTGACAATTGTGTACAAATCGATTATATTATTATCTTACTCCAATAGATTCTTGAATATTGAAATAGTCTGCCCTCATTTTCCTCTGTCTCTGGAACCTTGTCTTGTCCCCCAGACACGCTCTTTAACTGTTACATCACTTTCACTCACACATATTGATAGCTTTCATTAATCCTGAGGATATCTGATACAAAATCTGATCTTTTGCAACTTTTTATGCCCTCAGTTTATAAACTCTCTGTCAGCCCTGACAACTTTTACATTACTACTAATAATACAAAAAGTGCTCTTAAATTAAAAATTTATTTACATGTAAGTCCCCTGTCACCACTGTTTTGGGTATTCATTCAATAAAATATAGTTATAACTGAGGCCAATAAAATATATATATGCAAGCTGCCTCCTCACTAGTCACTATATTGTCTTATGGCATCCAAATACACATATCAAATTCTTTCATTTTCCTTTGCTTACATTTCCTTTTTATAACCCTGTTTCTATTCAAAATTTATCCTTCCTGGGTCACTTATGGCTCTCTGCCCTGAAAACTAACCTCTAATTTAATCATATATCAAGGGAAACTCTTTTTTCTTTTATCTTAAAGACAAACAAATATCTTTGGTAGCCTCATGTTTATATTTAAATTGGCAGAGACTTGTGCATTAACAAATGCATAATGCCCAAAAGCTGAAATTTTAAAGATTTCATACAGTGATCTTCTCTTTCTAATTATCTAATTACCATCTCTGGCACCTGGAATTGCTCCCAGGAGAAAAAAAATCTTAAAATCCTTCTGAAATAAAACAACCTCCTCTGCTTATAAATTAAAGAATTTAATTTCACTAAATATTTTCCATAGAAATGTTTTTTAGATGTATGGGGCAGCTGACCACAATGGCGCACACCTGGAATTCAAGCACTTAGAAGCAGTGAACTAGAAATTCAATAGACCACATTGTGGCTTTATTTGGAAAAAAAAAAAAAGAAAAAGAAAAGAAAAAGAAACTAAGTAGTAAGATATATAACATAGTACCATTTTCATAAATTAGAAACACCAACAACTTAGGTTCTACCAATACCTCACAAATCCAAAGACAGCACATATATTTGACCAGTGGCCTCTGGGAAGGATAAAAATGAGTACAGGGAATGGGGATTAAAATGAGAGGGGGACCTCAAACATACTGATGATGATACTGGCTGCAACCTAAGGTTATAATTAACTTGATCTCCTGCACTTGAGGTACAAAAGCTTCTTGTGAAATATTTAAATAAATGAGTTACAAAGATAAAGTCAGTGCTGTGTTGTACGAGTTAAGTAAGAAGAAACTGTGGTGGTCCCAAGGTTATAGGGAGGCATGGGGAATCATAAAATAAACCCATCTTTGCTGAGCGTGGTGGTACATGCCTGTAATCCAGCTACTTGGGAGGCTGAGACAGGAGGATTGCAAGTTTGAGGTCACAGTGGGCAACTTAGTGAGACTCTGTCTCAAAGTAAAAATTTAAAAATTTAAAATTTAAAAAAAATGGCTAGGGATGTTGCTCAGTAGTAGCACATCCTGGATTCAATCCTCAGCACTGGGAAAAAAAAAAAAAGACCTTACCAGTGAATAGGAATGTGACCCCACTGATTTTCATTAAGAATGCAGATCTATGAACATTTGAATATATAGGAAAAGAGTCTAAATCCCTGATGGAGGTAGAAAGAATAAAAATTTTCTAGGGAAAGTAAGAAAAAAGCAAGAAAGTAGGATCTTAGATAATGTAGAGTGGGATATAAACAACGCCTTCATATGGGCAGTTGGGGTACAGCATTTAGATGTCCAAGGGACCAACATCAACACTATCCAGTCTGAAAGTTCAAAGCATAAGTGGAAAAGTTGTATTCTTGGACTTTAAAGTGGCCAGCCCCGGGGCAACACAGCTGCAGGTGAGTCACACTGTCTTCGCGGCTCTTGGAAGCCGCGCTCACCTGGGGAGCTATGACTTGAGTTCTCACTTCCCAGTGAACATGGCTCTTTTCCTGGCTCCAAGCTGAAGATGACTTCTGGGTTGGGAACATGACATCCTATCAACAAGAAACAATAGAAGATTTGGCGTCGGGGGCCATACAATGAAGCATGCTACGTGCTTTCCAGAAAAATTCACTGGGAACAACAGTATACTCACAGGACCCAAAAGAGATTATTAGGAACATGGTACAAAATCAAGAAACCATTACGCACGCCAGATCTCCCACGCCCTCCCCAAGTTCCACACATCTCAGAAAACCCACAGATTTCAGAAACTGCGCTAAGAAAGAACATGAATTAACACAGGCACGGCCTGTTACAAACCCGCAGCACTAAGCTCACCCACTAATATCAGGTTGAAATAATTCTCCAGCATCACATCCCTGTACAGGCTCTTCTGGTCAAGGTCCAGATGCTGCCACTCCTCCCTGCTGAAGTCTACGGTGACATCCTCAAAGGACACTGCTCTCTGTGAAAACAAATTCCAGTTCAAAGGGAAGGACCAAGATTGTAGCATGTGATCGAAACACCTATATTTAATGTTGTTATTTTGAAGAAAAAAGAAATCCTTTAAAATTATCATGCTGGTCTTTCTGCAATATTGATAATATTCTTCTTTTTAAAAATCTATCCGCTAACAGGTTGCCTATGCCTGTGATCCCGGCACTGTGGGAGGCAGAGGGAGCAGGATCACAAGTTCAAGCCTGGCCTGGGCAACTTCGTGACTCAGAGCAACCTTGTCTCAAAATTAAACAAGAACCAAAAAACAAAAAAAATATTGGGTAGCTGGAGATGTAGCTCAGTGCGAAGACCCTGGATTCAATACCCAGTAATGGAATAAATAAATAAATAAATGAATAAATATCTGTGTGATGGTTACATGGGAGTAAGCTGTAAAATTTTATCAATACATATGATTTCTGCAGACTTTTCTACATACACCATATTCCAATAATAGCTCACTTAAGGAAAATATATCCTGTCATTCATCTGCATTCAGTGATCTAAGTCAATTTTCTCTTTAAAAGATATAATCAATATTGGCTCTTTTTTCAAAACAGTGTGGTACTGATATACAGAGAGACATATAGACCAATGGAATATATGAAGAATCAAATAAATCTTTATATTTATTGTTAATTGATATTTGCCAAGGATGTCAAAATAATTTAAAAACAAAAAAGTCTTTTCAACAAATGGTACTGGGACAAGTGGAGATCTACATGCATGTAAAGTGAGATCCCTCCTTCACACCTTAGTAAAAAATTACCTCAAAATGGACTGCACTCTAAATGTTCTTACAATTAGCTAAATGAGGTGAATCTGTACGTCCTTGGAGTAGGAAATGGTTTCCAAGATATGAGACCAAGAGCACTAGCAGCTAAAAGAGGGGAAAAGACTAAATTGGACTAAATAGGACTTCTTCAAAATATATAACTTTTGTGCTTTAAAGGATGCCATCAAGAAAGTAAACAAAGCTGGACATGGTGATGTACACCTGTAATCCCACTCTAGGAGGATGAGGCAGGAGGATCGCTAAGTGTGAGCCCAGCCTGGGCAACTCAGAGACGCGGTGAGACTCAGTCTCAAAATGAAAAATAAAGAGGTCTGGAGATGCAGCTCAGGGCAAAGGCTCTGGGTTCAATACCCAAGACCAAAGAAAGAAGTGAGAGGTGGGGGAGAAAATAGACAACTCAGACTGGTAGAAGGTGTTTTCAAATTGTATACTTGTTGAAGGACTTGTATTTAAACTACAGAAATAATATTTAAAACTCAATATGGGCTGAGGATGTAGCTTAGTGGTACAGCACTTGCCTAGCATGTATGAGACCACTGGGTTCAATCCTAGTGATACAAAAAAAAAATCTTGATAAAAAGACAATTCAATTAAAAATGAGCCAATGATTCAAATGAACAATTCTCCAATGAAGACACACAAACGGCCAATAAACTTGTAAAAAAGATTCTCAGCATCATTAGTCAAGGAAGTGGAGATCAAAAACACATAGAGGTAGCCTCTAAATTCAATAAAATGACTAGTCACCAGAGAAATAGAGCTACCATGATGGCTGTAATTAAAAAAAAGACAGATGATAACAAGGTTTAGTAAGGAAAAGAAGTTGAAGCCTTCATACAGTGTTGGTGGGAATATAAAATGGTACAAATGGGAAGCCTCAGACAAGTGCTCAAAAGTTAAACAGACTTATAATATGACCCACCAGCTCTACTTCTAGGGTATATATCTAACAGAAACCAAAATAGTTATCCACATAAAACTTGCATATGAGTGCTCATAGTAGCATTATTCATAACAGCCAAAAATAGAAACAACCCAACTGTCTTCCAACAAGAAAGAAAATGTTGTATATCCACACAATGTAACAGTATTCATCCATAAAAAATGAATAAAGCACTGATACATGCTACAAATACATGAATCTTGAAAAGACTAAAAGAAGCAAGTCATAAAATTCTGTATGTTACATGGTTTTATTTATATGAAATGTCTAGAATAGGCACACCAACTGAGACAAAAAGTAGATTAGTAGTTACCTATTGCTGGGAGGAATGGGAGGATTTGAAAGCAATAGCTAAAAACAGTGAAGTTATTTTTGGAAGAAAGGGTAAAGAAAACTTTCTAAAGTAAATTGTGATGATGGTTCCACAACTGAGTGACTATATTAAAGATCAATGAATTGTATGCTCTAACAGGTGAAATATTTAGCATACGAAGGGGAAGGCTCTTCTGGGGCACTGTCATCTCCAGACAGGATGTAGTAGCATATATCTAGCACTTCTTCCAAGAATAACTATACACGCCAGATGAAATACTGAAATCATCTATCTAAAAGTACTAGAAATCTGCTGAGGTAACAAAAAAGGCCTAAGATTGGAGAAAACAAAACACTGAAGATGTAAACTGACTTATGAAGCTATTTTTACAATAGAAGGTTGTAGCAGGGTGACAAAAAAAAAACCAAGAGAAGAAACACATGGCCACTCTCCCCTCAGGATATTAAAAAATTGAGAAATTCAATGTCTAAAATTAAGAACAATTAAATAGGTTTACCAGCAAAATTCAGAATTACTGAACTGGAAGACAAGTAAATAGAAAATGTTTAAACTGAAGAACAAAGTGCCTGAATAGGCCCACAAAAACTTAGAAAATGAAACTGATAATTGAACTACAGCCCATAAAAATAGACCGGGATATGCATTCTGAACCTAAATGGGTTGACTACCTGCTAAAACACAAGATTTAAGTGAAATTACAGAGGGGATGATGAGGAAAAGGGCCCACACAGCCCATATCTATCCTGTGTGGCTGACTGAGCTGCAGTACTTGGATCTTACAGCTATTTAGAAACTTCTCAAAATGGCATTTCCCATGTTCGGTGCAGGCCAAGGCTCTGTAGGCAGTCCTGTTGGACCGCTTTGACTCTTTTAAACTCCTATGTGCAGGTTTTGTTTGATCTACAAGTCTTTTTTTTTCAAACTGATTTTTGCATCCAGGTGTACGTCCCCCCCCGTTCCAATTCCCTGTGCTTCTGGTGGATCTTCTCTGACTTTCTCCGATAGGACTCCTTCTCTACTCAGCCATGTTGGATCTCCTCCACGCCTTTTCTATTTCATTGATTTCTGCTTTTATCTGTTTCCTTCCTTTTGGTTGCTTTGAGCTTATTTTAATCTTTTCATTCTGGTTTCTTGACAAGGGATCTTAATAACTGATTTGAAAAGTTTCTGTCTAAGCCTTCAGAGCTATGAATTTTACCACTGCTTTAGATGCATCCCACAGATTCTGATATTTTTGTTATTTAACTCAGCACAGCTTTTTTTTTAATATTTCTCCAAGACTTCCTCTTTGATTTGTGAATTGAGTGTGCTGTTTAGCACTCCAGAAAGCTCTGAAGAGTATTCTAGAAAGAGATATTGAAGACACCAATTCCAATAATCCCAACAGAATAAATCTACCCAGCAAGACAATTAGTTAAATAGAAGGGAAGAAAGGGAACCCACAACAGGAAAATAATACAATGACAAGGTTCACCTATCAGTTATAACCGTCAATGTGAATGGTCTCAATTCACCAATCAAAAGAAACAGATTAGGGGCTGGGGATTTAGCTCAGTGATTAGAGTGCTTGCCTTGCAAGCACAAGGCCCTGAGTTTGATCCCCAGCACCAAAAAAAAAAAAAAAGAAACAGATTAGCAGAATGGATCAAGAAACAGGATCCAATAATATGTTACATACAAGAAACACATTTAACTCAAAAGAAATTCACAGACCAAAACTCAAAGGATAGAAAACAATACTCCAGCTGGGCATGGTGGTGCATGCCTATATTTTCAGCACTCAGGAGACTGAGGCAGAAGGAACACCATGAGTTTGACGCCAGCCTGGGGTACATAGTGAGACCCTGTTTCTAAAAAGCAAAAAGGAAAAAGAAAAAAACACTCCCTGCAACAGAAACCCAGAAAAAAAGCAGAAGTAGCTATTCTATTTGCAGACAAAGTGTATTTCAAGCCAACACTGATCAGAAGAGACAAAGAAAGTCACCTCATACTCATTAAGGTAACAATCCAAGCAAAACAGATAACAATGATAAATATATATGCACTAAAACATCATGCATGCACCTATATAAAAGAAACACTAATGGATATCAAAAACCAGATAAACACTAGTACAATCACAACAGAGAACCTCAAACACCCCACTGTCACAAATAGATCAACTAGACCAAAAAATCAACAAAGAAATATTATAGATGAACCAAACGCTTGAACAAATGGATTTAGTAGATATCTACAAGAGTGCTCCACCCAACAAGAACAGAATACACATTCTTCTCGGTAGCCCATGGCTTTCTCCAAAATACATCACACACTAGCTCATAAAACACGCTTAAGTAAATGCAAAGGAAGTGAAATAATCCAATGCACGTTATTACATCATAGCCCAATGAAATTAGAAATAAATGGCAAAAGAAATCACAACAACTATATGAACCCATGGAAATTGAACAATACCCTCTTGAACAACCAATGCATCACTGATGAAATTAAAGAAGAAATCAGACAGTGTTTACAACAGAATGATAATGCCAATATGACATACTGGAACTTACGGGACACAATGAAAGCAGTTCTACGAGGGAAGTTTATAGTGGTGAATTCCCACATCAGAAAAACAGAGTGAGCTCAAATAAATAACCCTTAACGTTGAACCTCAAACTTCTAGAAAAAGAAGAAGTTAAACCCAACGCTTGTATGAGGAAGGAAATTACAAAGATCAGAGCAGGTTGGGGATTTAGCTCAGTGGTAGAGCACTTGCCTAGCAAGCACAAGGCCCTGAGTTCAATCCCCAGCACCAAAAAAAAAAAAAAAAAAAAATCAACACAATCTACCATATTAACAGATTACTTGAAGTAAAAATCACATGATCATGCCAAATGGTGCAGAAAAAGCACCTGACAAAATTCGACACCTATTCATGATAAAACCTCAAGTTTGTGTCAGTGGCTGTTCCTTAGACTAGCAGCACTGACATTCTTTGGGAATGTGTGAGGAACACAAACTCTTGTTCAGAATCTGAGTTCATATGCAAGTAAAGTGAAAAACACTGCTCTACAAAAGAACAGGAAAACCTGTTAGCCACTGTGCATGGGGTTGCTGTTCAAGACATCCCACTGCCATCTAAAGATCTATCAAAGTTTTTTTCAATCAGAGGTGAAAGATTGGTATTACTGATGAAAAAAGTTACTCGTTAACAATATAAACCATGCATATAACTTCCATTACTGTCAGGAAGAGCAGCGACAACTGAATAGTTCAGTTCATAACCGTGTGAAGCCACGGGACTTACATGTATCTATATTTCAAAACTAATTTGGAGCTGATAGTCTTCTCCTTTTTCTCAGTTCTTAGTCTTTATTCATCTATACTTGTCCATCTTATGTATGGAGTATGAGATGCCTCCTAAAATCCACTAGGAAAATAAAATTAAGCAACAAATAAGTAAACAAAGAAGAACTTACCAGGGACTTGTTCATTTTTGGCTCTTCTGGGAAAGGGGCAGAGATCTGAGAAAACAGACGGGCAGAGGCACAGATGAGAGCAGGAAGTGTACAAACGTCACAGGGGACACATACATCACTCAGTGCCTATGCACCTCTGACCCAAAAACTTATTCCTAGAACTACATCATTAAAAAAAAAAAAAAATCCCATATTGTACAAAGATTTGAAAGCAAGAGTTTTATCACAATATGGTCAATAACAAAGAAAGAGTAAAAAACAACTGGATGCTAATTGTGGATCGCTTAAACAGTTTATAGCACCCTCAAATGATAGTATGTTCTATAAAATTTAAATACTGTAGAAAAATAGATCAAAACACCAAGTAAAAACAAAAAGATGTACCAAACAGCATGATTCCACTTTCATTTTACTATGTTTACTTGTATGTACATACAAGTAATGCACAAATACACACATATATATGCATACACAAATGCATCTATGCATGATAGAATATTATCAAGAAGAAAATATATGAGCATAACATAATATTTGAGTAATATACAGGTGATTTTACTATTTGTTTTTATTTGTTATTGAAAAACAAAATAACTGTTTTAAAAGAATATCTTGTCCTCCCAATAATTTTATTCTAAGCTTCTGTGAGTAGCCCAAAGATTGAGAATATTCATAACGAAGATTTAAAAAAAAGGAGCTTTCCAGTTTTTTCACTGTTTTCTCTCGGGCATATCTCTTTAAAGATCACTTTCAGTGGAAATTTTGTCTTGGCTTCAAGGCAATAAATGAATCAGAACCTTAAGATCTAAGCCAAGTCATCAATTGACTGTGGCCATTATTTCCCAATTGTTTTTACGACAAGTTTCTGCCATAAAGAAAAGTTGAATAACGAGTACAAGAAACATGTATAGAGATACCCTCTACCTTGTTTCAACAATAAACATTTTGTTGTATTTGCTTAATCTTTCATACATACATGCAGCCACATGTAAACTCATTTTATTTATTTATTTTAAATGTGTGTGTGAAGGGTGACAGAATACATACTCCAAAATATGCCATTTTGGCATAAAGATTATCGTAAGCTAGAAGTATATGAAAAAGAGCAGATAAAAGAAGGACATTCTAATGCCCTTTTCTAATCCTCTTTTCTTCCTCAAAATAGGTAACAGTCTCATGCAAAAAGATACCTTCCCTGTAACACAAGAGAAGGAAAATTTTTCAGTGGGGAGCCATGGCCTAGAAAATTTTATATAAACAGTATAAACAGAACTTGCTAACAATAATTCTTATCTTTCTTCAGCCTCCTTACGTAATTTAGTTACTTTTTCACAACTGACTCTCTTTGTTCAATCTAACGTAAAATTATTTATGTTTTTCTCACATCCTTGGGTCTTTATTTTCTTATGAGGGTTCCCATGTCACATAAAATTTATATACTTTTGTGGTAATCTGTTTAACAGTTTAATTCTCAAGCTCGGTTATTTATTTATTAAGTAAATAAAGTTTATTCCTACTTCGAAATTTTATATTAGATGTATTTCTCCTAAACACATTTCTAACATAAGCAAAATTTGTAGTTACTTTGGTAATTTTTTACTGCAGAATAACTTAAAAGAAGTACATAAATATTAGGTATGAAGCTTAATGCATTTTTCATATTTTCCATACTTGTCCATCTGCCACTCAGCTTAAGATAGAGAATGTTTCTAGAATTTCTGGAAAATGTTAGAGAACCACATTATCATTATTATTATTACTAAAACATGGAAAAAAAATTGAGAAAAAAATTCAAGCATTTCTGCTGCCTTTCCTATATGGCTAAAACTTTCGATAACCCAAATCTTTCTGAAGGAATTTCTCTCACTTTATGTACTACACACAGGAATGGTAGAAATGGAATATGTCCATTTTGCATGGCTAATGAAACAGCGAATCTAGGAAATGATCATCAATGGTTGCTTACATCAGAAAAAGTGATGGGCAGGCACATTTCATAAAAGAACTACACAATGCCACCTGAGATGTAGTCTTGTCAAAAACAAGTAACTGAAAAAAGGAACTTGATCAAACCCCTAAATTTACTACTAAATTAACTTAATAAGACCTGAGGTTGTCCCTAATACCTTGAGTCCCTAACTAGCAAACCTCAACTCAACTTTCAGTGTCAACAAACCAAAAACCTAACTGAGGAGTATAACAAACAGCCAAATTTCAGCCAATCATAGGCAGCCAACTTACGACGCTATGCCCAAAAAGGACTCTGTGTGTGTGTGTGTGTGTGTGTGTGTGTGTGTGTGTGTGTGCGCGCGCATGCGTGTGTGTGTATCTTGAACTCCAATTTTTCCAAAAGCCCAAAGTTGGGTAAATATCCAAAGACAGTTGGTGCAACTCGGCAGCAGTGAGGCTGGAGAGACAGGCGCAGCTCACCGTACCCAACAGCATGGAGCACGGTGGCTCAGGAGAAAGATCATGAGGTAGAGCAAAATTCAAGTGTATTCTAATTGCAGCTCTTCCACCTTCCAGCTGTGGGAACCTGCAGACTGCACTTCAGTCTTTTCATCTTTACACTTTTGAGATAAATCCATTTCATCACCCTTGGAAAATAAAGACCCTGCATATAATACATCAGCAGTCCGTAACATCAGCAACCTCATTGTCACAAAGTCAGCAATTCACGCTGAATGTAATTACTATGTCAGACATTCTCTGACTGACAAGTCCTTCAAATTATCACTATCCCTGGCACCTAACTCCCTCTACTCATCAGTCTGTATCAGCTGTCAATTACTGCACAAGTGACCCCATTGCCAGAAGCCATTCAGGCTTCAGAAACATGAATTCCCAAGCTCTGCTACGCACAGACCACAAACCAGTCAACCTATAGTCCCTGATCACAGAGTTTCTAGCACTTCTGATGCTGATGGTCCTGGCTGTCCATCAATCAATCCTATGTGTCTATTAACAGGCTCCATGCCTGTATTGCTACCCACCATGCACCTCTTCCAGCCATCCCGGTGTCCCAAGCCCCAACAGACCTGCCTGTGCAATGGGTCCTTAAAAAGCAACACAAGCTTACGACCATCAGCACAATTAGGCCTATGCCATTAGTCAGTCTTCTCCCCAAACTTCATGTGCTGTACACACAGGAACCCACTGAATAAATCTGGGAAAATTCTTGAACACTAAGGATAAATTTAAAAGGTCAAAACACTTCTAAATCTAGAGCACATGTGAAAGAATAGACTATTTACAGAGAAAGGATAAAGAAAATTAAGACTTCTCATCGGCAATAATGAAAGCTAAGTGATACTGAAAATAGCATCTAAAATTCTATTCCCCTGTTAGGGACAGAGACAGACATTTTCAGGCAACAAAGCACTTGCAGAGTATCTCGCTGTGTGATGGAAAATATTCAAAGATTATTACAAATAAACCTAAAATCAGAGGAAAAACTCAAACAGGAAAATAATGTTTGGCAATAATTCTTGCATATGTGATTATTAAAAAGGACATCATGATATGATAAGGAGGCAGTTAAAAAGAAAAATAATAAATTATGATAAAACATTTCTACACAGGAAAAAATAGAAGATATGTGGGATGTAGAATGAAAACAATGAATAGAAATTTTATCAATCCACAGAAATTATGAAAAGGGGATGCAGATAATAAGAATAGAGTTAAATAGTACACATAAAGTGGAAGACATAAAATTAGGTAAATCATTACACTTTAGTCATGTTTGCAGAAAAATAAATTTTGAGGTCAACACAGATGTTAGGCTAGATCTAGAAAGAAAAGTATTGCTTGCAGGTACTAAAATAAAGAGCAAAGTCATCTAAAATAAAGAGACAAAATTATAAAATAAAGATGTAGACAACAATATAGTACTAATGTAATAAAATGCAATAAAAATTAAAGTAGGGGTTGGGGATTTAGCTGAAGTGGTAGAGTGCTTGCCTAGCAAGCACAAGGCCCTAAGTTCGATCCCCAGCACCACACAACCCCCCAAAAATTAAAGTGGCTGTGGCAATGTAAATATAATGGGGAACTCAAAGTTAAAAGTGCTTTTTTGTAGAAAAAAAGTGATCTTACAATAATAGCATCCAATAAAAGAAAATGATAGAAAATACATTAATCATTTGGTTTACGTATGCCCCTCCTCTGGACACGCAAATAAACTATCAAAAGAGGATTTAGAACTACAATGTGAACTGTTAAAGTGAGATTTTTAACTGTATCTCTGCCAAGTACTGTAACTGAATTATCAACCAGAACAAAATTAGGAGGGACAAAAATTTGAAAGACTAAAACAAGTCAGATTTAATGATTAAGACTTTACGCCACACAAAGAAAATGTTAGTTTTAAACAACTGAGATTGGACATTGAACATCTGTTGGCAATACAATTTTAAAAAGCCAATTGAGGGCTGGGGATTTAGCTCAGTGATTAGAGTGCTTGCCTTGCAAGCACAAGGGCCTGAGTTCGATCCCCGGCACCACAAAAAGAAAAAAAAAAAAAAAAAAAAAAAAGCCAATTGAAACACATCTTAATAATTTAGGGATGAAGAGACTCTTCTAAACAACTTAAGGTCAAAGCAGAACACCAAAGTGTTGTTGGCACAGGCCTGTAATTCCATCACTCTGGGAGGCTGAGGCAGGTGGGTTGCAAATTCGAGCCTAGCCTGAGCAGCTTAGGGATTTAGCTAGACCTTGTCTCAAAATTAAAAAAATTAAAAAGGCTTGGGGTATAGCTCAGTGTGGAAGCCCTGGGTTCTACTCTCAATACAAAATAAATAAATAAATACATATATACGTACAGTACATACAAAAAATTTGATATATAAGTTTTACAAAAATATAGAGAAACTTTACCACTCTAAATACGTCCAATATAAAACTTGAGAGGGAGCTAGGAGGTGCACAGCCAGGATGGAAAACTCGGGCTGTGGTTGACCAGGGCCCTGATATGGTGCAGGTGGCAGAGGTGCCAAGATGCAGCTAAGCACAAACAATATCCTGATCGCCTCTTCTACTCCTTCCAACAGATCACGAAATAGAACACTCTATCGGACCAAAACCATGAACTCTGAGGTAGACGAGAGCCTCTTTGGAGGTGTCAAGCCCCTGGCCGTGGGCAACAGTGAGAGCCCCACCACACTGCTGCAAGATGAGCACGCCACCCGGAAAACTCTCACTGCCCTGGCCTTGGATCACAAGCCAGAGACCAGCCCACCACCAGGGACGTGGTGCAAGAACTTGTCATTCCCACGCAGAACCCCTCTGGGGAATGGCTAATCATCAGCTCTGGAGGAATTTGAGTGGATAAAAAGGACACCCCATATCGTGACCTGAGAAGAGCGGGAGACCAGGGATCAGGCCTGCGAGGAGCAGGAAGCCACTGTGGATGCAGTTACAATGCACAAGCTCATGAAAGAGAAGGAAATGATGAGCAAGAAATGGTGCTGGAGGAGGAGACCAACAATTGGGCCCAGGACCTCCTGCAGAGAGCCAAAAAGCTGTGCATGGAGCAGGGAGAGAAATGTAAGGATATAAACAAGATTATTCTCAATGCCAAGGGATACCCAAGTCCTGCAGAAGCAGCAGATACAAAAAGAGCTGAATGCAGAGGAGAAGCAGCTGGATCAGATGATGGAAGCAGAGCAACAGAAATCCATTCAAAGGCAGGAGGAACTGGACAGGAAGAGGAAGGAGGAAAGAATATGAAAAAGACAGCACACTGTGGGGCAGAAAAGAACCAGGAGGAGGGCTTGCTGCTTGCAAAGCAGCAGGAGTGGGAAAAGAAGCAGATGCGGTAGAACATGGAGCAGTTCCACGAAGAGGATCTTTGGGACATGAAACAGACACCAGCAAAAGCTGAAGATGCAAGCTGAGATTAAGCACATCAGTGATGAAACCCAGAAGCAGAAAGTCAAGCTGTGGTTCAGAAGTTGGCAGACCAGATGGTGATGCGAGTTCACCAAGAAGAAGAGGGCTCAAGAAGCAGAGTTTGAGGCTGAGCAGGAGAAAATCCGGAGAGAGAAAGAGAAGGAGATCGCCTGCCTGAGGGCCATACAGAAAGCCCAAGATTACCAGGCAGAACAGGACATCCTTCAGGCCATGCACAACCAAGAGGCTGCAGATCCAGGGTGGTGCAGATGGAAAAGGAAAACACACAGAAGAAGATGGAAACTGAAGTCAAGCTGAGGAAGTCGGTTGGAATTGGTGGCTTTCAAGGAGCACACTCAGGCTGTTCAGGTGCAACGGGACCGAGATGAGTTCAAGAGCTTCCTCTGGGCTGAAAGAGCACAGATTGAGTAGGGGCAGCTGGAGGAGAAAAAGGCTGCAGGCAGGTGCAGGGCATTTGCAGCGTACCAACGAGCGAGCAAATCAGGTGCAGAACCAGACTGCCACCTTCGAAGAGGTCCAGTGCCACAAAGAGGAGGCCCGGAAGCAGCAGGAGCACATCAGTGACTTGAAGAAGAAGAAACAAAGAGCTGAGAGCCTCTGGCCTTCCTGAGAACTACTGCACAGAAACGGAGCGCAACGCTAACAGCCGGCCAGTGAACTAAGGGGCATCAATGTGGCCCTCGGGATCCCTTAAGGGGACAGAGTATGCCCAGTCTCTGGGGGTCCATAATTGCCCTTAACCTAGACATTTCATAGTTACAGATTAAATCTATTCTACTTCTCTTAAAAAAAAACTTAATAAGTGAAAGAACAAAAGTCACATCAAAAGTGGGATCTGGAGAATAACTAAAAAGAGACAACAATACAAAAAGAGTAGGGAATAAAAACAAAAACCATCAGCCAGTATTTCAAAATGGCCAATAAAATAGATTAAAAACTGGAAATGCCAAATATTTGGAAGAAAGAATGATGTATAAGCATACTAATAGGAATGATAAAAGAACTAACCGGGATGTAGACCGTAACAAGATAAGGTAGATGGAAGTTTACACGTGAGCCATGGCAAAATACTTTTTAAATCCCTAGCAAAATACCCCACGAGGAGTCAGAAACAGAAATGTAAACACAGCAGATAAGCCTGAAGGAGAGAAAATGAATTAGATCACAGCACATCCCGAGGTCCCGTTACTCAGTCCCCACCTCGGTCCTCCCCGGCTCCCACAGCCTGCCTAGCTCAGCCGCAGACCCACCGTCAGAGGTCACTCAGACCCGGTTCTTCCATCCACTCCCCATCCCGTCACTGACAGACAGTCTGCACTCAGCGCACGGATGGTCCATCGCTGCACTCACCTGTTCCTCAACCACACTGCTCTCTCAGTCGCCTCCCACCTTGAATAGGGTCGCATACACTAAAACGCAACCCACTTCCGGTTACTCCCTCTCTCCGCTTCACCAGCCCGCCGGACTCCCGGGGGCGCGGCCTGCGTACGCATGCTCAGCAGAGGCTTCGTGCTCGGAGGTTGCCAGTAACCGACGAAGCGCTGCGCCGAACTCTTTCCTGTTTCCGAGGCAGTATGGCTGCGCCCACAGTGACACTGCACACTGCGGGCTGCCATGTTGAAGTGATGTCTGTTCGCTGAGCTGAACCGTTTTAAAGAAAGGAAGCAGCTGGAGGTGTATGCCCTCTAATGAAGGCAGGACACAATCAGAATTTGTCATCACAAATGACTCTCCTCCGTGTCTCTATGAATTCAACGACATTGACAACAGGAGATAATTAGCATTTATAGAACACTTCACCCAAAAACAGCAAAATAAACTTTCTGTCCAAGCTTGCATGGAGAATTTACCCATATCTCACATAACCCGGGGCATAAAACAAATCGTTTGATATTTAAAATTAAGCCCACCGTCTCTCCCCTCATTGCAGTAGATCCTCTATACATTACAACAATCTCTCTGAATGAGGTAGGGCTTGCTATTCTTAAAGAAGTGTCATGGGCAGGGCCTGGTGTGTGTGCTTGTAATCCCAGGGGTATTACTAGGGGTAATAATAAAATAAAATGGCTAGGGATGTGGCACAGCACTTGCAAGGCCCTGGGTTCAATTTCCAAAATCACTAAAAACAAAAATGGACCATGAATTTTTTTCTAATTTAGCACAGCTCAGCAAAATAAGTTTGAAATGAATAAAGGAAGGAATCGTTCTACCAAATTTTTAGATTTATTATCTAGCTACGGAATCAAGCCAGTGTGGTACTGGCAGAGAAATAGACAGGTCAAAGGAACAGAATTTAGAAATAGATCAGAAATAGATCTAGAAAAGTAAACCCAACTCACTTTGACAAAGGCATAAAATCAATTCAGTTGAGGGAGACGGTCTTTTGACAAAAGGCTCTGGAGAAATTAGATATCCACAGACACAAAAGAACCTCAATCTGATCTCATACTTTACTGGAAAAAAAAATTAATGATAGATTTCAATGTAAAATGTAAAACTCTGAAATTCAATGAGAAAGCTTTCAGGGTCAGCAACTTGGTGAACAATTTTTAGACATGACATCAAATGCACAATCGATTTTAAGAAATGATTAATTGGACTCCATCAAACCTTAAAATATTTGCCCTGCTGAATCAATTAAAAAATAAATGAAAAACTTTGAGAAAACTTTTGCAGACCACATCTGATAAATCAAACCTGACAAGGAGCTCATATCTAGACTATTCTTTTCTAAATTTTTAAAAAATAATCACAAAGTGGGTTAAAGGCGTATCAGACTTTTCATGGAACAGGATTTCTAGATAAGAAATAAGCTCATTAAGAGATGTCAAAAGGTAGGCCTGATGGCACACATCTGTAATCCCAGCACTTTGGGAATCTGAGGAAGGAGGATCTCAAATTAGAGCCCAGCCTGGGCAACTTAGTGATTTAGTGAGAATCTGTCTCAAAACTAAAAAAAGGAGCCAGAAATATAGGTCAGTGCAGAGGCCCTAGGCCCAACCCCGAGTACCATAAATATAACCACACAAAGATGTTTGGTTCACTCCTACCTCTAAAGAGTGTATAACTCCTCACTAGTGTCCTCACACAAAGGAAAAAGCCAAAAAACTGAAAATCAATGTTTCTTAGATCCATCAAAGAACTGAGTCACAGTGTAAGCTGCTATCCCAAACTGCAGAGACCAGTAAATACCGAGAATCGCCTTGCTGGAAACAAATGCTACTGGGCTGAGGAGCTGGCAGAAACGTGTAAATGGAAGTGCTGCCCACTGTTTCCTGAGACTGAACATAAACTAATCTGAGAGCTCATACATCAAGGGTCACACCCAAAAGGGGGTCCCAAGACTTCTGAATTTTACCTCCAGAAGCTCTACTGGCTTCTTTCACTGCTTCTCTGGTAGGTGTGGGGGCTACAGGGCTGGCAGGGTGTTGCCGTCTGTGTCTAGATGTCCCCCCAAAGCCTCGAGTGATCTAGAGTGTGCGATTATACCACTGATTGGTTTGGCATAGTTCTGGTGGGATCAAGGATGTGATACTAGGATTACGGGTATTAGGGGCCTGGAAATTTAGCTCAGTGGTTAGAGTGCTTGACTTGCAACCACAAGACCCTGAGTTCGATCCCCAGCACCAAACAAACAAACAAACAAAAAGTATTAGGATTAAGAGTGGGAGTGCTACCAACCCTAAGGCAGGTAGCCTGGATAAAATATAAGGGACAGAAAGACTCTTCTCCCCACCCCCACCCCCACTTGCCTTGTTGCCTTCTGTCTGTCTACCATGCCACTCTGCCTTGGATCCAGCTGATTGTGGACTGAAACCTCTACAAACTGTGAGCTAAATAAACCTTTCCCTCTTCAACTGTACGTGTTGGACATTTTGTCTCAGCAACGAGAGAAAAGTAAGACACAAGGAGAAGGAGTATACATTTGAAATACACCTGGAACACTTGGTTTTTTTTTTTTTAACAAAGACCTGACCTCAAAGGGGAATACTTTAACTAAGTGAGCTTTAACTAACCTAGGGGGATGGGTAAATAGACAACTCAAGTCTGACTAGACTTCCTGTCTTGCATAAAGAATTATAGAAAATCACTAAGAAATTTTGAAGGTCCTTGTGGACTTTCACAGAGCTGAGCATGGTCGTAAAGAGTTATGGGCAGAGTGAGTCAAACAATCTCCTTCAGTACCATTGCTGCATGGCACACAGGAGGCACATACATAGGCCCATCTGAAGCTATGTGGGAGATGGGGATGGAGTGGGGTTCTGGAAAAGGTAAAGGCGTGGCAAGGCTGGGAGCGAACAGCAAGCACCCACAATGCTCTTCACGCAGTCTAACATCCTTCCCTTCTGGCCTCCAGTCTCCTTGAGCCTCAACAACCTGTGCCCAGGGTGCAAGAACATGAAAATGAGCTGGGCCTAGCCAAATGATGCAGGAGATGTTGGTGCCCTATTCCATCATCCACATTGCTTGGCCAATGATCAGTCCATCAAGGCCACCAAGGTCTATAATGTCTATTTGAATGATGTGCCCCGCTTGTCCCAAAGAGAAGGATTTCCCCTCGGCAAGGCCCTAAGTCACTCCCCAAGGAGAACGTGTCCCAGGCACTGTGTGTCACATACACAAGAAAATCCAATGCAAAGAGGTACTGGGAGTGACCCAGGACTGAAACATGGCTGGCTAACATCCCAAAAAACCAAAACTGAACACTGGGGTATCTTTAGCATCTAGGAAGCACCCACACACAGTAAATGTTTAATCAATGATTTATGAGCATATCATCACCTTCATAAAAGTAGAACTGAATATCCACTTAGATAGGAAATCTGAAAAAACATATACCCACTAGAAGCTTGATAGACCAAGTATGAGAAAGATTATTTTTAAATACAACTAGAAACATAGCTAATACTGTGTTATAGGCATAGGCAATCCTTTTTCCATAGGCAAAATTTAAGTGTGTTCTTCTCACTCATGGATTTCCAAGTGGGCAAAACTAAACCTTCCCAGGGAAGATTTCCTTCACCTAGCAAACCACTGCATCGTCAGGGCAGGACCCCAACTGGTCACAAGACACTGGAAGAACAGTCTCCTGCTTTGATCTCTGAAGATCAAATCTCAAGGCTGAAACACCCAGAATCTATCCTGAAATTGCTCCAACCTTGCCATGTGGTCTAGGACAACCTACTTAATTTCCCTGACACCCAGCGTCTGCATCTGAAAAATGCAGATGCATTAGTTCATTTTTGTGTTGCTATAAAATACCTGAGGCTGAGTATTTTAAACAGAAAAGTGGACCATTTGGCTCACGGTCTTGGAGGCTGGAAGTCCACCATTGAGTGGGCTTGTGAGGTCAGCCCCTGGTGGGAACCTCCTTTG
Source organism: Hystrix cristata (assembly GCA_004026905.1). Taxonomy (NCBI): domain Eukaryota; kingdom Metazoa; phylum Chordata; class Mammalia; order Rodentia; family Hystricidae; genus Hystrix; species Hystrix cristata. The sequence continues at coordinate 4,493 of PVJO010016244.1, read as the reverse complement.
GGATGTCACTTCGTGGCAATAGCATCTGATATGAGTGTGTGCAAAGGGAAGTGATTACATGTGAGACAGAAAACCAGCTATCGGAGAAAGGCAGCCTGGATCTTTTGTAACAACTCACTTAGGGAGCACTAACCTTCCCAGAGACCAGCACCCCTCCCTTCTGAGGGCAGTGCTCCCAGTGACCTCATAATCTACTAGGCCCCACCGCTAAAGGTTCCCTCAACTCACACTGTAGATCAAGCCTCCAGCACATGAACTCTTGGGGGATAAACCACATCCAAACCACAGCTTCCTGCCCCTGCCCACCCCAGGTTCATGTTCTTACAAGACAAAATGCAAATATTCCACTCTGTCCCCACCAGTTCCAAAGTCTTACCTCATTCTAGCATCAACGTCCAAATCCAGGGACTCATCTCAGAGTTAAGAAGACCCCTCCAACTGTAACTTGTAAAAATCGAAAAACAGGTTATCTATTTTCAAAATGCACTGCTGAGACAGGGATAAGGAAAACATTCCTATTCCAAAAGGCAGGCATCAGAAATAGAAAGGAATAAGCAGCACAAAGCTAGACTGAAATTAGCAGGGCTGACATTGAATCCCAAATCTCCAAGTCTGGCATCCTGTGTACCATGCTGATAGGACAGGTTCCCAAGGCCTTGGGCAGGCTTTGCTGTGGATGCTGTCTGGGGCTGCACACCTGTATCTTTCCCAGCTGATGTTGTGTGATATGGGTGACTCTACCTTCCTGGGGGTCCCAGCTGAACCTCCTGGCCCAAAGCTCCATGAAACATCATAGTGGAGATCTCTCCAAAGTCTCCATTCCATGGCAGGTCACTGACTGGCATCCCGGGTCTCCTTTTGAAATTGTGGAAATCATGATGACCTCCAGCTCTTGCATTTCTCATTTGTGCCTGCAGAATCAGCACCATGTGAATGTCACCAAGGTCTGTAGCCCCCATGAGCCATGCATAGGGCCACTGGAAACATGGTTGAAGCAGCCACAGAGAGCACCATAAAGCAGGGGTCAGAATCCTGAGCTAGCACTGAGCCTTCGGGAAACATCTGAGGCCCATTCCTTGAAATTGTTCCATACTTCTAGGTCCCTGGGCCTGTGATGGGAGGATGGCCTTGAAGATTTCTGAGATGTGCTCAAGACCTTCATTTTTCTCATTGTCTTGACAATTGGCGTCCCTGCTAACATCTTTAGCATGTGGTTCTGGGTTGCACTCTTCTGAAACAGCTTGACGTTCTCTCTCTCTCTCTCTCTCTCTCTCTCTCTCCCCCCCCCATCCTCTCTCCTCTCTAACTTTTCCTTCTCCCCTTTCTCCCAATTTTCTTCCCTCCTCCCCTCTCTCCCCTGTTTACATGGGCAGGCTGTGATTTTTCCAAATACCTTCACTTTGGTTCCTTTTGCCCTGGAATCCCACTGTAACTTCACTGAAACATACCACAGCCAGGATGCTTAACTGTTTAGAACTTTCCTCTGTCAAGTATCCCAGAATCTTACTCTTAATTTCTGCCTTCCTTAAACCTCTAGGGCTTAGTCATAGGTCAGTCAATTTTTGCTACTTTGTAACAAGGATGGCTTTTTCTCCAGTTTCCCATCTTTGTCCTCTCATCTTCTGAGCCCTTATCAGAATCACCTCTAATGATCTTCGTAGAGAATTCAAGGCCTTTTCTAGCTCACAAAACCATCCAGTCTCTGCCTGTTACCCAGTTCCAAAGCCAATTCCACATTTTCAGGAATAACTACAGCACTGAGCTCATTCCTCAGTAGCAGTTTTTGTATTACTTTATTTTCTCTTCCTATATCAAGATACTTGGTGCTGGGTACTTTATGCAGAAAAGAGGTTTCTTTTGCTTACATTTCATGGCAGTCAGGAAACAGAGCCTAAAAAGAAAGGACTGGGGACAAGATACAGTCCCCAAGCTCGTGCTTCTTCCACTAGGCCCTCCTCCTGGTAGCCTGTATGAACTTGTCCATGAGTTAACCCACTGATGAGGTCACCCCTCATGTCCTAGTGATCCAATCACTTCCTAAAAGCCCATCAGCTAGTCTTTGGGGGACATTTTAGAGCCAAAACATTATCCTATAATAAGTACAAAATAGAATACTCAGAGTTTATTAACTGAAGCAGTGGTTATTAAATATCACCATGCACTAGAGTCACCTGGAGGGCTTGTGACAGCAGAGAGTGCAGCCCCCACCAGGGTTCCAAGTCACTAGGTCTAACTGTTCCGCAGAGAAACTAATGCTGCTGCTCTGGGTCTCCCACTTTCAGGAAAATGAATGACTAGAATTAAAGTCTGTGTACATTTGCTCACTTCAGAGCTTACTATCTGTTATAGTTTGTGTCTAGATGTCCCCCCAAAACTTCTTGTGGTCCTGGTGGGGCTGGATCTACAGTGTGTGATTACTAAATTAGTCCACTGATTGGTTTGGCATAGTTGTACTGGGATCAAGGATCTGATACTAGGATTAAAAGTAAAAGGATTAAGGGTGGGAGTGCTACCCACCCTAAAGCAGGTAGCCTGGATAAAATATAAGGGACAGAAAGAGGCTCACCTACTCCCTTTTTTGCTTCCCTTGTTTACCTCACTGCCTTCTGCCTGTCTGCCATGCCACCCTGCCTTGGATCCAGCCGATGGTGGACTAGAATCTCTACAAACTGTGAGCCAAATAAACCTTTCTTCCCCTAACTTTGGGTGGCAGGTATTTTGTCTCAGCAATGAGAGAAAAGTAACTAAAACAGTATCTTTTGAAAAACTCTACAGGCTTGTCTTAAAGTGGGTGCTTGGGCTTTGTGCAGCAAAGTAGTTTTTCAGGTTTCTTGACTTGGTTGGATAGCTGGTTGCCACACAGTAAACACAGTGGTCTTGGAGAATGTGAATCATCTGTTGAATAAACCCACAATATTGGTAGGAAGCTTAGTATTTTCTTTGATTTGCACCTTTGTGTTGTTGGCAATCTTAGTGTCTTCTGCTGAGTCATCATGGGGCCCCTCTTCAAAGACACTCTCTGGTGATGTTCATTTTTTTTCTCATGTTGTCTAGCGCTAGCTTGTGGGCTTACCAAAACTGTGGCTGAGACAAGTTTGCAGTGTGGGGAAGAGGCACAGAGAGAAATGGCAAATAAAATAATGGGTGGGCCAAGGATGGACTAAAATAGGTGTCAGATTCTGACTTAAAGCCTGGCACCAGATGTAGTTGTAAAATGAAGTACGTCAATACACTTCATACTAAAAGCCTGCCACCAGATGCAACTTGTTACTTGCCACTTGCAGAGAGGGATTTGATACAAGCCTGCAAGCAACTGGTTTATTATGCTCTCTGTGCAGTTATACCTCTCTGTTAATGTGAATGTATAGTTGCAGGCACTCTCAATGCTAGCCTCACTGCCTCAGCTCCACCTCAGATCACCAGGCATTAGATTCTTATAAGAAGTAGGCAACCTAGATCCTCACATGTGCGATTCACAGCAGGGTTTGCATGTCTGAGAGAATCTAATGCAGCCACTGACCTGACAGGAGGCAGAACCCAGGCAGTAACGTGAAAGATGGGGAGCAGCTGTAAATACAGATGAAGCTTTTTGCTTGCTTACCTGCTCCTCACCTGCTGTGCAGCCTAGTTCCTAACAGGCCACAACTGATACCAGTTCATGGTCCAGTGGCTGGGGACCTCTGCTCTAGATAAGCAGAATATATATATATGGATTTATATTAGGAAAACTTACAGGATCGGAAGTAGGAGAGTTCACAGTGGCCATCTGTAGAAGTACAGAATTTTAATCGCCCAAACACATTTGGAATTTCTGTGTAGAAAATTCCAATCTCCTGCCTCAAAAGAGAGTTGATCAGAAGACTGAAGATAAAATCTTTGGTTTTGGACTTACAAAATAGGCTTCAGAGATCTCAAGCCCAAATTTGAGACAATAATGTTTTGAAGTATAAAGTCATTGTTGGAGACCCAAGGTCCTAATCCCTAAAGATATATTTACTTTGGGGATTTGGGAAGAAAAAATGGCACCAGTCTCACCCTGCTCCTTGTGATAAAGATGATTTTCTCTGCCCAGGCAGGAGAAGGTGGGTGATGCTATGAATGGTAGAAAGCACTGGGCCAGGGCCAAGAAGCTGATTGTTTTGGATGGGAGCCTCTTTGGTTCTTGGCAGCCATTGCCTTGGAGTTAGTATCTTGCCTGAATCTCAGATAGTAGAGCTCTGTCCCGGCCACAGTACACCTCCCCTGAGTGTTATTTTGAATATGTGTTTTCTCCTGGAACACTAAGCCTCCACTTCCTAGCTCCAGCCTTTGCTCATTCTCACACCTGGAGGGCAGTGGTCAGATCTTTCACCCTCCTAAGGCTGGACACCTATCATACACACTCTTAATGAAGCAAGTAGGTGACCCAGTCTTGAAGGACAACTGTGAAATTAAATACCCCACCCTCGGTGGTGGGGGTCATTTTCCAAAAACACTGTGGCTCTATAGATTAA
>PVJO010016243.1:18814-42697 GCA_004026905.1 Hystrix cristata | reverse complement strand
TGGGGTGTATCAGAGGTGGGAAGCCAAACTCAGAGGCCTCCGTGCCCGCCACACTGTTCCACCAGCAGAGGGCAATGTAGCAATAGAAGTCAATAAAGCAGAATGCGTGTAGCCTCCGGGCTGGGGGGAGAGAGGTTCAAAACCCCATTCTAGATATGACATTGGGTCTGACCTATTTTCTGCTTCTAATTAGCCATCTAAGATCATACCATCTGCCACTAGAGATAATTTTACTCTGCACTTTTCAATTGGATGCCTTTTTCCTTACTTGTGCTGTTTATAACTTCCAGTCTGAAGAAAAGGGTTGAAAATAAGCATCCTTGCCATGCTCGTAATCTTTGAAGAGAAGCCTTCAGTCTTTGGTATTTAGGTAGTTTCCTTCTGTTCCTAGTTTGCATCACGAAAGGGTGCCCAATTTCATCAAGCGCTTTTTCTGCATTGAGTTCATATCTTGTTTTTCATTCTGTTAATGTGGTACCTTACACGGATCAATTTTTGTATGTCAAACCATCTTTGCTTTCCCAGAATAAATCCCGCTTGGTCATGGTGAATAATTCTTTTAATCTCTTTAGTTTGTTAGTATTTTGTTGAGAATTTTTTCATCAGTGTTGATAAGGTATATTGACTTGCAGTTTTGTGGGATTTGGGGTTGTTTTGGTATTGGCGTTGTATCAGGGTAATGTTGACCTTTTAGGAGAAGTTATTAAGTAGTCCCTCTTTTTTTTATTATTATTAGTACGGAAAGCTTGAGAAGTATTACCATTATTAGCTCTTTAAATGTTGGTAGAAGTCACACGTTAGACTGGCAGGTCCGGGGCTTTTGCCTGGTGATTTAAAATTACCGATTTAATCTTACTAGTTATAGATCTATTCACATGTGGTAGGTTGTGTATTTCCAGGAATTTATCCAACTCCTCTAGCTCAGTGGCAGTGAAACCACGGCACGCGTGCTACTGCAGGTTGTTATCACTGAAAGGTCTAAAAGGTTCACCATCACTGACTAGGTTAGCGAATTTGTTGACATAAGATTGTTACTGCACTCTTACAATCCTACTTCTGTAGAAGCAGCAGTAATGCCTCCACATTCCTCTTTGATTCCAGTCTGCTGTTTTCCTTAGCCCATTAGCTAAAGGTTTATCAATTTCACTGATCTTTTCAAAGAACCAACTTAGTTTTAACATTTTTCTTGATTTTAACAACTTGATTTTAACATTTTTCTACTCCCTCTCATTGTCCTAATCTTATTCCCGATCCTTAATTTGTAAAGCTAGGGTTGTTTGAGCTCTTTTTACTCCGAGCTATAGCTACAAATTTCCCTGCTAGCAGTTTTCACTGACTCTCATAAATTTGGTATGTTAAGTTTGGGCACTTATCCGTCTCTAAGTATTTTCTAATTTCCTTGTGATTTCTTCTTTGATCCACTGGTTAAAGGCGTGTTAATCTTCACAAATTTGTGCATTTTCTAGCTGTTACTGATTTCTAACATCATCTCGTGGAGACCTTGTGAAAGCCTTAACCTTTCACCCGTTTTCCCAGTTGAAACATCACAATTCCTGCTTCATGGCACTGCTGTGAGAACCAGATTAGGGTGAGACCATGCACGGTAAGCATCTCCCTGGCTCAAAGCAAGGACCCCTGTAAATGCTGGCTCCTCTTCTCCTCTACCTGTTCTTCTTGCTCCAAATTCCAGAAGCCCTGAGGCTCCCAAAATCAGACTGGGATGAAGGCTGCTCTCCTCACCCACAGCTTCTAGAAGTCACCTCTGCTAAGGTGAGATGGCTTGGACCTGGATCTGCTCGCTGGCTTTGGTGCTGTGGGCGGAGGAACAATCTGCTGTGCATCATGGGCCTCGACTCTTCCCTCTCCACTCCTCTGTCTAGAGACCCTGCCCTCAAGGGCCAAGCCTAATTGTCTTTTCATTTGTGTCTTAGTCACATATTCATCACTGGGCCACAATACCTGACACCCACAATTTAAGGGAGCAGAGGTTTATTTTGGGTCATGTTTCACAAGTTTGTCCGTGTTTGGCAGGCCTAAACAGCATGGTAGAATGGCCCGGATGGAGGAAAGCTGTTCATGGCCAGGGAGCAGACAGTGAAGGGCAGAGCCAAGGAGGGAGAAAACCCAAACAAACACGGTAACAACAACAAAACACACACATAGACACACAAAAAACCCTCCGTACAGCATGTTCGTTAATACTAGCCATTTTAATTTAAATTAATACCATTTCAGGAAGACAAACGCAATTGATAGAAAATATAAAAACTTTTACTGTACAAATTTTACATCACATTCAAAAAAGCAAAATGTGTGCCTCATGGCCACAGAAGACGCTAGGTGTACACACACAGGTGACATCCTGACCAATGCTGCAGCAGGGCAGGAGCCTCCTTCGGCGTCACTCCCAAGTCGCTACAGCACAACACAGGTTTGCAGGGCCCGACACACCCCGCTGAGACCACATGAAGAAATGCCAGATGGCAGAGGGTGTTCTGATTTGGTGACATGGAGAGGTCAACTTTGCCAATACGCTGCTCACAACGAACCCAGGACTACCCAGGACGTGAGCCTTCAAGTCACACAGAAGCCCGGAAGCTGCAGCCCTGGTGGTTAATGGCCTTGGGGTGTGGTTGAAAACTGGGGGTGCCTGCAAGGGCCAAAACTTGGACTACTCTCTGAGTCCAGGGGTGACCTCTGCACCCCCGGGCCTTCTCTCTCCCCTTCACAGTGGGCCGTGAGGGCTGAATTCACAGTATCTGTCATCCTTCGTGTGTTTCCAAGGCAGACAGGCGGAGCACACAGAAGGGCAAACATGTCTTCCTAACCTCAATTCACAGTCACTTAAATAAAAACGGGAGGACGGGTACTATCTTAAATGGGGGATCTTCTCAAACGACAGGCAGTGCAGAAGTAGCCAGCCGAGGACCAGGCCTTGGAGAGGATGGGGAGGGGCCCCAGGACCTTGGCCCCAGCCTTGGAGACAAGTGGCTCCTGGTTCTTGGCCGAATTCCGGGCCTCAGCAAATCATTTCCTAAGGTGGGGACTGTGCCTTTTCCTGTCTGAGGTCCCAGCACTTGCACAAGACCGTGTTCACAGGAGGCACTCGGTGAGGGCTTCCTGAACTGTGGGCACTCAGGGGACACAGCCAAACCCAGACTTTTTATGGGCTGTATGTGACACCCAATGGGCCTGGGGTCAGAGGGTGGGGAGATAAGCCCGATTTGTTCAGCTGCATCCCTCTAACAGGGAAGGCCAATGTCACAACAGGAAAGTGAAAGGCTGGAGACACATGCGCTGCCACCTCTGCGGAAGGGCAGGCATGCGACAGCTACAGAGGCAATGGCCACATACCACAGGGCTCTGGGTTAGGGAGGTCACCCTGGGGAGGTGATGTGGAAGACCAAAGGGATCATGGGGGTAAAATGACAGTCCTGCCACAGAACAGAAGTAACCCACACAGAGCTGAACCCAGTTTACAGCGCTTCTTTCTTCTTCTCACACCGACTGGAAAGATCTCGAAGCTCCTGACCCAGGTTGGCTGTGCTAATCAAGGTAGTCGGGGAAGTGGGAGCCAGGGTGCTGAGCACGGAGAGCAGAGGCAGCTCCACAGCTTTTCTTCAGAGTGGCTCATTTTATGACTTGTGAACCAGACTCTGGTTCTAGGAAAGGCTCTGAATACGGGCTTTGCCAGGTGGATCTAACTGTAACGGGTGGCAGCTACATGTCTCAGCTCAGAGGACAGGGCCCGGATCCAATCATACATCCACTCCCATCGCTCTTTTCTTTTCTGGTTGTGGAGCCTCCCACAGCCTAACTTCCACTGGTGGGCTTCTTTGCCACCAGAACTTCCTCTGTAGGTGATGGTTTCTGGCAAGCCGGGTGGGATGCTCTCATACCAAAGACTCTCTGGATCCAGCCCCTCCTTGTGGTTTGGCACAAGCAGAAGGCCTGGTGCTGTGGAAAGGGCTCTGCAGACAGGGTTCATGAGATGGGGTGACACGGTGGGGCAGTCTCATGCCCCCAGCTGAGCTTAGAGCCTGGACTAAGGAATCAGGAAGGGGTGAAAGGGTTTCACTAGGGCTGGGGAAGTGGACGAGGTGGGCAGTTCTAGAACCTTCTACCAAAACTGACAATGGGTTTCTAAAGTGCCTGGGTCATCCTGTAGCCAGGACAGGGGCTCAGGTACTTGCTGTCCACTTCTCCCTCCCTCTCTCCCTCCACCATCTTCCCTGTTCTCACTCATTAAGCCCTATGGTGCTCTCAGCTGTAGGGGCAGATGTCAGGGACTGGGATGCGCCTAAAAACAAAGGCCCTGGCTCCCAGGGTTCTCCCCAGGGCTTTACACAAGAAACACTAGCCTGAGGCCGTCTCCTCACCTGGCAACAGAAACCTTGGCTAGGAACCGCTAGATCCTCCCAGATGTTACCTGGATTCTGTCTCTACTTTTCCATGGGGAACAGTCTGGATTAGAAGGGCTGTCCAGGATCTCTTGTCCCTGTTATCTGCCTCAGTTCCTACCTTAAACCAGCCATAATCACATTTCTTCCTTCTGGCCAGGCGCCAGGCTCCCCACTGCTACAAGATCCTCCAGCGGGGACAGCCACTTCTGCCATCCCCGGGTGCCAGCACCCTGATGCATGGACTGTATTATTACCTATTGCGAAACATCAAGTTCACTTGGCAGAAACACATGTGTAAACATTTGCTGTCGGTTGGGACCAGTCTGATTGTTGCTGGAGTCTTACTAAGACGGCAGGTGCGGCTCCATCTCTGGGGACCCATGTTCACGTGTCTTTGCGACGAACAGTCAGAAAGGAGGACTCGTCCTCCCGGTTTGCAGCGTTGGACAGGTGAAGTGGTTTTTCGTTTTTGTTGCTGTTGTGATGGTTGTTCGTGTGCTTTAAAAACACATCTTAAAAAGAAATGGGCAGCAGAACAACTGCATAGCTGGCTACATCTTTGGGTTACTGGACTCCAGGGCACCAAGGCCAAACCTCTCAAAGCGGGGTACAACTTTGCTGCTGTTAATGCTGTGAAGAGGAACAAAAACTGGGGTTATGGCTGTTGGTCTTGATCAGAGTCGAGGAGACCTGGCCCACACCAAGAAGTGACAATGATTGCTCAGCGCACAGCCTTGGCAGAGCTGCCCCCGGTCATCCTGAGTCCTCAGCCCTGGCCACATTCTCCCTCCTGGGGGACAGTGACGTGGCTCATTCACCTGACTCCCCAGACCCAGGGTGTACCGCTAACTGCTGGGGGCTCGTGGGACCCGCCTCCTCACTGGCAGCCCTGGAGCATCCTTGCTCTGTGTGGGCCTGGCAGGGAAGAGAAACTGAGTCTCAACAAAGGTACATGCTCCTTTTAGGAATGGTGCACAGGTGGTCCTGCTGGCATGACTATAATTCCACCTGCTCAAGATGCTGAGGCAGGAGGACCACAAGTTTGAGGCCAGCCTTTAGTGAGACCCCGTCTTAAGTAAAAAATAAAAAGGGCTGGGGGTGTAGCTCAGTGGTAGAGTGCTCCTGGGATCAATCCCAAGTACCACCAAAAAAAAAGTGAAAAGAAGTAACACTATCTGGAGCAGGGGTGAGGGGCAACTCCTGAGCCAGGTTCCAGAGATCTGCAATCAGTAAAACGGGAGGAGGTCGCAGATATGCACTCAGCAGCACAGTGACCTGTCGGCTCCCACAGCTGAACACTGGCTTGGGGTGCAGTCTACAGAGTCAGGGCAGATGCGAAGGGCATAACATGGCAGGGGGAGGGTTGGGGCAGCAGCTGTGTTTCCGTTACTGAAGTTTGGGAATAGGCACCTCTTTGAATGAGGCTGACTTTTCTGAGTGTGCCGCTGAGGACACAGCCCTTCTCAGCTGGTGTCTTTCACAGCAACGGGACCTTTTGTGTCTACAGAGGAGACAGAGACAGCAACCCAGAGAGGGCTCCTGGAACCGTGGTGCTGGCTCAAGGCAGCTCTGTGACCATTCCACTCCTTGAAAGACTAGGTCCCCTGGGTTAGAGGGGTTAGAAGCCAAGCATCCCTCCCCTGTTCTCAGAATACAATCAGCGGGAAGCTCATTAAGGTGTTAGTAGTAGGCAGGGCCATCCCATCGCACACAGAAGCCAGACCAGCCCTCAGAGAAGAGCCAGAGAAAGATGTCACATCCAGGAAGGTGGCTGGAAGCTGTGCAGCATCGCAGGGGAGCCAGACTAGTGCAATCCTCCGCCACCAGAAGTTACTCGGGCACACGCAGGCCACATGGAGAGGGGAGAAGGCTGGTTTTAAAAACAGAGCACAAGAAGTCTGGAGAGGGCAGAGTGGAGCAGCAGAGACGGCATCCCCTGGGTTAGTGCCCGCCTGGCATTTTGCCTTTTAGCAGAAGTCGCAGAGCCGAGTTGTCAGTCAGGAGGCAGAAAGCTCCTGGTGCATGCAAAGCAGCCAGGCTACAACCTACAAGGGACAGAGAAGAGGCAAGAGCAGCATCAGAAGCCGAGCCCACAGGGGACCCCGGGCCCAGAGGGCTGGCCAGAGCTGCTGGCCAGGAAACCCCTAACTTCACCCTTCCCCCAGAAACCCCTGGCCAGGAAACCTCTAACTTCACCCCCAACCCCCCACTCCAGACAGCAGCCAGGTGAGCCTGGAAGGAGTCTCAGCGCAAGGAGCCGCCTTCGAAGTCCTGCAGGGTACAGTCACAGGGCGCTTCTATGGAGGCTGGCTGAGGGCCCACAGCTCCTTAGCTCTTGACTGTCAATACTGACTCCTTGGAGTTCATCACCTCAGCTCACTGGATTCTCTTCTTTTGAGCTCCAGTGAGAGCTCGGACTCTGGGCACTCGGATCAACGATCCACATCCTCTCCCACCACGACAAGCCATCTGTACACTCGTGGTGTGGACAGAGGCCCCACTACATGCCATTGGCCTCTCCTACTCACTAAGAGAAACGCAAGCCCACACAGCCCTTGCTGGTGGCACTTCGGCTGCAGGACATCACTCTGGATTATGGGAATAAAGCCAGATGGTTATGAGAAGCTGGGATGCAGAGACAGAACAGGAAGTGAGTGTGCAACAGGACAGCCACACACAGGCAGGGAAGAAGGGAAATGAGAGAAACACACTATTCCTCCAGAACCGGACAGGAGTTCTTAAAGTCGGGGTGACCATAACGTCCTTTCCCGTAGTAGCGGCTCCGCCAGCGACTGCAAGTGCCCCGGACCGTTCCAACAGGAGCAGGAAGAGCCATCAGACAGCAGGTGATGGCAGCCAGGCAGTGGATGGGTGGAGGAGTCAGGGAGGTGGGACAGGGGAGATGACAGGGCAGGCCGGTGTGTCCGCCACCCACCCCCCAAAATAAAAAAGCAACAAAGCCAACAGGAAAGAAAAGAGAAAATGAGAATTAGAGGCTGAGGGTGCAGAATGTGGAAATTATGAACAAAAAGCCTGGATACAGATTCATTCAGATGTGCTGCATCTTCCCTTGAAGGGGCCAGAACTGATGGCTTTGGGCTGGTAACGGCTCCCATTGGCTGAGATTGAGTGTCAGGATAGTATGGCTACAGACGACAGCTCCCATTTGACACTAGGTTCCCATCTGTGATATGAGAAGGTGGGGCTGTTTGGTTTTCTGGAGAAAGGGACTGTGCTCTGCATGCCAGCACCTAGCTGGTGCAGCCTTCTCTTTGATGGCCGGGGCGGCCAGAGCCCAGGATGTAGACTGGCACCAGGTCTGCGGGAGCAGCTCAGAACTCGGCCTTGCTGCCCCACAGCCCCCTCCTGTTGCTGCTCGGGGAACTTCACGCACTCTCCTGGCTACAGCATTCCGATTCCCTCTCAAGACCTTTCCTTTCAGTCCCCAGGTGGGCAGAGAGGTCTTCGCTAGTGCTACCACAGGGCTCTACACTCCCTTCCAGCACCTGGCACATCAGGGTCATTCACTTGTTCATTCAGGCACGTGTCAAATATCTGTTCTCCACTGACTCTGTTCCTGGGACTGTGCTAGGAGCAGCTGGGGACAGAGAGGTAACAAGACAAGAGTTGTGCCAGATGGAGGCTGCATTGCGATATGTCTGCCTGACTTTACCCCAATTAGACTGCACGCTCCATGCTGGGGGAGGTCTAGCCTCAGCCATCCGTATGCCCAGATGTGCAGCAGGCATGCAGCAATGGCTGACTGAAACTCCACCATTCACCCCCATCCGAACAGGCTGAGCACCCCTAATCTGGGAACAGATGCTCCAAAGGCTGAGACTCTTCTGAGTTCCAACATAGATCAGGAATGCTCAAACTGTAAAGTCTATGCAAACATTCCAATATCTGAGAAAAACTGAAGTCTTTTTGGTCTCAAGCATTTCAGATAAGGGACATTCAACCTCTAAAACAGATTCTCACCTGTCCTAAGAGCAAAAGTGGATCTAATATAAACAATAAGACAGCATTTCCTAACCCTAGATGGCCGTCCCTCCAGACCATCCCTGCAACTGGCCTGAAGCAGCAGAATGAACCGTGTTTCCTTAGGGACTTCTACTTGCATCCTGTTTAAGCAAGTACTAGGCCTCTTCTCACCTGCAGCGTGGGGCCCGGTTTGGTTCTTCCTCAAGAAAGGGCCTGGCACATGATGGGTAAGCTAACTATGGCCACCAGCTACAAAAGGTTTCGACAGCGTCAAAGGGTTTTTAGAAAAAGAACATGTGACAGACTGTGTCCCCTGCAAACCTAAAGTATTTACTACCTGATGCTTTCCAGGATAAGGAACACGCCATCACACACATCCGGGACCAGGTATGAGCTTCAGGTGTGCAGCTTCTCCTGGGACTCGGAAATACCACATGGCCAAAGGTTCCTTGGTAGTGAGTGGCAGATAGGCTCCTGCTCTCTACTCCCATCAAGGGCAGCTCCTCTCTATCTGTATTAAATATTGGGGCTTGCTGGACATTTCGCTTTTAGAAAATATCCTTTGCTTTGAAAAAGTCTAAAGCTGCTGGGCATGGTGGTGCACACCTGTAATCCCAGCATTTAGGAGGCTGAAGCAGGAGGATCTTGAATTCAAAGCCAGCCTGAGCTACACAACAAGTTCAAGGGCAGCTCAGAGCATAGTGAAACCCTGTCTCAAAAAGCAAGCAAACAAACAAACAACCAGTCTAAAGCTATTCGTGTCATCTAGGAGGCCAAGCACAACCTGCCACTGGTTCCCATGCAACCCACAAAGTGAGAATGGTTTTCGCTTTTCTAAATGGCTGGGTGTAGGTGGGGGAAATCAAAACACTATTTGGTAACAGGTGAGCTACCTAACTCAGCTTTCCACCATCAAGTGCTGCTGGCACACAGCTACTTTGCTAGCTTCTGTAGTGTCTGTGGCAACCCCTGCCTTAGATGGCAGGGCCAAGTCAGGGCACCAGAATCCACACTGTGCACACCGCCAACACCAGGCCAGGAGTTAGAACTTGATTTCCCTCTTGGCCTGCAAAGCCTAAAGTAATTATCATCTGGTCCTTTCCTGCTAAAGTTTGTGCACCCTGGAACTTATCTAACTCTACTTTTTAAAGGTTGGGAACTAAGGCCCAGAATAAGACCGCAGATTCTCACAAAAGGTCGTGGGCAAAGGTCCTTTTGAGTGTTCTGGAAGAGGTGGCCAGAGGGACAAAGAAGAAAGAGAACAAGACAATACAGGATAGATGGCAGTGGCTTTTGCTGCCCCCATGTGGAGAACCCCTATGCCATGGGGCACAGGGCCGTGTGATGACACAGGAGAAGGGCTTTTGGCAACCGAGCACCGCATAAAGTCAAGTGATGTGGCCCCCTAACAAGCGGCCAGCTTTTTGTGCCACACAGCTCGGTGTTTGAGTCGGTGCCATTTTAAGCAATAATGGCTCTGCTTCTTGTGGGGGTTTCTCAGAATCCACACAGCTCTGACCTCCACCCTCCCCGTTTTGCCCCTCCCAGGGCACAGCCTTCCCCTGTACTGGCCAAGATCTGGCATCGGCACTGGTCTGATAATAGCAACATGCAGATTTTCACAGATGTGAACCAAAGGGGTCACCTGTCAAAGGGAGTCTCCAACATCAGCTCAGTAAATAAAACCCTGGCTTCTCTGGCTAATCTGCCCTGCGTACTCAACAAATCAAAGTCTGGGGCAGATGCAGTGGAAGGTGTCCTCTGAGGGCCCAGGTGAGGGGAGGTACTTACTCAGCTGACTTCCAGAAGTGCCCGGGGTGCGAGAGCCGCCGGTTCAGCTTGGGCAGCTTCTCCAGCATGTCCATCAGCAGGCTGAAGCTGGGCCTCTCCTGCAGGTCGAAAGCCCAGCAGGCAGACAGGATCTCCTGCAAATGGAGCTGCCATTAGCAGTGTATTTGCTGGCTAGGAGGGAGGAGGGCGTGGCTGAGGCACCCAGAAAGCCTCCCTGCAGTGTTCTCAAGTGCCCTGGCTGGTGGCCCTGAAGACCCTGCCAACAACACGAAGAGCTAAGAAATAACTTTCAAAAGAGATCCCACGCTTCCAGTTCAAAATGAAATGCATGAGCTTGCCTGCTCCTCTCCTTCCTTCTCAGTTCCTTTCTCTCCTGAAATAACAGCAACCTAGATGAACAGACTAATAATGGGAAAGAGAACAGGAATGGCAGTGGTTGGCTTCTGGAAGATGGAAGCTGGAAGGCAAAATGTTCACAAGGTGCTCAGAATATGTGCGGGGTGGGGCTGCCATAGAGGTGAGAGCCTCGGTTTGACCAGAGCGGAGGATGCAGTGACAAAGAGCAACAGTTAGGAGCCAGCAGAACAGCTGTCCCAACAGCCACCCTCAGTGGGTAGGGACTAAGTCTCACACACCCAGTGAGACTTGGCAACGCGAGGTTTTGTTCCTAAACACAGTGGGGCCCATGGGGTTGCCTGTTATATTAGGAAAATGGGAGAGATTAAAGATAAAACATCTAAACCCTGGCTCTGGAGGATACGTGTGTGTGCATGTGCATGTGTGTGTGCAGACATGTGTGTAAGAAGCCACTCTATAAAACAAGACCAAGGTGCACTAAAAACAAAATGACTAAAGAAAGAAAAATACTTGAAATTGAAAATAGAACTTTTAAACTAAACATGAGGAGTGCTAGGATAAAATAATCAAGGAAATTCCCCAGATTGTAGACCTATTTAGACAGGAATGGAAAATGTAAAAAAGGCAAAAGACTCACTGAAAACCAAATTCCATCAAATGGGAATTCCCGCAAGAGAAAACAAGAAATAGGGCAGGAAATTACTGAAGAGAAAAAACAAATTTTCCCCCAGAAACTTTCAAAAGAAATGGCTGAGAAGACCCAACAGTTATCCTACACCCAGATATATTTTTATGAAATTTCACTATAGCGAGGACAAAGAAAAGATCCTATACCTTTCCAGCAAAAATAAGACAAGGTGTCTACAAAAGGCTGAGAATCAAACCATCCCCAGATTTAACAAGGTACTTAATTAGTAGACAGCAGAGAAAAATCTTTGTGTTCTGAAGGGAAAATTATTCTGAACCTATAATTCTACTCCTGGTGTGATACAAAATAAGGATGTTTCAGACACACAAACACTTGAAGACTATCTCTCATGTATCCACTAGGAGGGGCAGTTTCTTTAGTTTTTCTCTTATTTTGCAAGAGTAAAAATAGAGGGAAAGAGATGCAATACAAGAACAGTGCGTTTGACCCAGGAATGAATAACAAAGAAACAGAAGGATAACAGCTGTGCCGCAGGCGTAAAATCTGACTGACTCAAATGATCAGAAGTGAGGGGGCCTGAAAAGTATGGAACATTCCACTCGCTAAGCAGAATGCAGAGGGAGCTAAAGACCTCAGGGCACCTAAAGGTATTGCTTCTCCTCTCAAGGAAACACACTGCACATGCCTGTAATCCCAGCTCCCTGGGAGGCTGATGTGCAAGAATTACTTGAACCCAGGAGCAACCTGGGCAACTTCGTGAGAGCCTCATCTCAATTAAAAAAAAAAAAAAGAGCAATTAGGAGCTACAGGAAAAATCAAACACTGCGTAAGAAAGCCATGGTCCGAATGTGAAGACAACAAAACCAGGAACCTCTGAGGACCTGAGAAAACAGAAGAGGCAGACTCACAGAAAAAAAAAAAAATAATAATCCCAGCAAACTACCCTTCTAGGGTTACTGGCATGCTTTGTCTCTCAAAATGGCATTCACGCTGTTTACAATCTTCTCACTCGAGCTCAGTTTCTAGGCCCCACATGGGAGATTTAATCACGGAAACAAAGTCAACAGGAAGCCTAAGTGAGCAGAAGGAAAGCGGGCCAAAGATTGAAGCAGACAGAACAGAGCGACAGAGCGAGGAACTGAGGGAACAAAAGGTTGGTACCTCTGCAGGGCGACTCGGGACTGCTGCTTTGCACTGGGAATCTTTCCTCTGCTGTCCTCCCAGGCACACAGTCCTCAGAGACAATGACCAACTCCTGCTGTCCCTGCACAGAGGGCAGGGCCCACAGCAGCCTGGCTGGAGAGACCGAGCAGGCACCGCTCAGAGGGCAATGCGGATGGCCCTCTTGTGGCTAAGAATCAGGATAATTTTTTATTGCCAATGGCCACCGCCTACCAGGCAGCAATTGTAAAAAAGAGGGGTACGATCAGAAGAAAAGACAAGACCCTGTAGGAAAGACCACAATTCTGAGCCAGAAGCTGGCTGCTGGCACATTTTCTCTGTCTCTACTTCCTCACTCTCTGGCCTCAATTTATTCTTAAAAGGCTTCCACACTTCTCTATAAGAAATCCTTTCAATTAGTTCAGGCATCTTCAGAGGGCTCACTGAAAACGATGTTATATTTTATCTACTTCGCTCCGCAGCGGGACCTGTCATCTGGCTGAGGTACAAAATACTCGTGCGGGTTTGCTCCTCCAAGAACGACACCAAAAGACTCGCCTGCGGCCCCAACCCTGCACTGAAAAGAATCTTCCCGATTAGTTATGGACTTCGGCTGTGCTCCAGGATTATCTGAGGAGCTTTTTATTTATTTATTTATTTTCTTGAGACCGGGTCTGGCTATGTAGTTCAGCTTGGCCTTGAACTCACTATGTAGCCCAGGTTGGCCTTGAACTTGTGGTGATCCTCCTTGCCTCAGCCTCCCAAGGGCTGGGATTACAGGCATGAGCCACCACACCCGGCTTGAGGAGCTTTATTTAAAAATAAAACACTGAGAAAAACATTATAGTCTTAGTCCGATCTCAGGTCAATTAAATCAATATCTGGGGAGGGGGGGTGACCCAGGTTTTCATTCATTCATTATTTAGATGCACTAGGAATGGAATCTAGAGATGTTCTCCATCCTCAGCCAGTCCTTTATTTTTTATTTTAAGACAGGTTCTCACTAAATTGCTCAGGCTGGAGTCGACCTTGTGATTCTCCTGCCTCAGCCTTCTGAGTAGCTGGAATTACAGTTGTGCACCACCACACCTGGCAGCCCTGGTACTTCTGAACAGCTCTGGGATGATCCTGACTCCTCGCAGCCCTCTGACTGGTGCAGCTCTGTTCCTGGCCTCCCCCTCCCTGAGGGCGGCACTCGACCCTCTGCTCCAAGACCCCAGGTGTGCAGAAAAGGGAACTGAGGGGGCCAGGAAAACTAAGGATATTTCTTTCAGAAAAACATATAGACACATTCTTTTATATAAAAATGTTTAT
Organism: Hystrix cristata; assembly: GCA_004026905.1. Taxonomy (NCBI): domain Eukaryota; kingdom Metazoa; phylum Chordata; class Mammalia; order Rodentia; family Hystricidae; genus Hystrix; species Hystrix cristata. Next base: position 29,038 of record PVJO010016243.1, on the reverse strand, counting down.
GCAAAGAAGGTCTTAACAGTGTTACTGTAAAGGTAAAAATTGGAAATGACCTAAATATCCAGGGACACAAAGAATCACATTATGGTGTAGTCATAGGACAGAAAGGCAGATAATAAAGATTTCTTAAAAATCTGAGATAGGGGCTGGGGATTTAGCTCAGTGGTTAGAGTGCTTGCCTCACAAGCAGAAAGCCCCGAGTTGGATCCTCAGCACCAAAAAAAAAAACAAAAAATAAAAAACTGAGATAATAAGGTGCCATGTGGAAAAAAGTTGGCTACATTTTATAATCTTAATTTTCTTCAAAACACATATTTTAAAAAATCTTTAGAACACTAGAAGGCAAACCAAACATCATGGTACACACCTGTAATCCCAGCACTGGGGAAGCTGAGCCAGGAGGGTTGCTGTGAGTGTGAAGCCAGCCTGGGCTACATAGTGAGTTCAAGGTCAGTCTGAACTACATAGCAGGACCCTGTCTCAAAAACAAACAAACAAACAAACAAAAAAAACCAGGCACGGTGGCACAGGCCTGTAATCCCAGCACTCTGATAGGCTGAAACAGGAGAATTTCAAATTTGAGCACAGCCTAGGCAACTAAGTGAGACCTCGTCTCAAAATAAATTTTAAGAAAGGGGACTAGGGATGTAGCTCAGCATGAAGGCGCTGGGTTCAATCCCCAGTACTAAAAAAAAAAAAAAAAGAACAAAAAAACTGGATGGCAATAGCTGCTCCAGCTGCCATCTGAGCCACACTACCAGGAGCCCAAACCTAGATTCTGGCCCACTGCTTCTCTCCCAAGGTGCCAAGAACCTGTCCTGGGGAAGGCAAGGCCCAGAGATGCTGGCTGAGCGGCAGGCCCAGGAGGATGGGTCCCAGAGCATCAGGGAGGCACGCGTCTCCCCACTCACTGGCATCCCAGCTGCAGCCATGTCAACTGGCCAAAAAGTCTGGCGTGGGAGCTGCAGACCAGCCCCTGGCATCACTCTTGGAAAAGAGTCTGCACTTCAACCTAATGACATATACTACTGTGGAGTACAGTAGATCAAATACAATGTCATTTTAAATGAGCCCTCTCAGGAGAATATCTTAGCTGCCAGCTACCAGTCAATAAAGATCTCTGAGGAAGATGACATTGGACTCATCACCGCATCTGTCCGGTTTATAGATGGTGATCTTGCCAGTGTGGGTCATAACTTTGAAAAGACACTCACAGCCCCAATTTTGATTTAAAGCTGGAGAGAGCCAGGCAGTCCCACTGAACACGTCCATTGGGATGCTGTCCAGATACCTACGGGGTCACTAAGGACCCCCATGAGCGCTCAGTCAACACCGATCACACTGAAAACGTGGAGTCCAGCATTTCTTGACATATGAATGTGCCATGACATGGAAACTAGTCACGCAGAGAAACCACGAAAGGAAAACCATCCAGAAACAAGAACTCAGCAGACAGACTTAGGATGCAGCATTGAAACATGTTTGATATGGGAATTTTGATTTGTTTTTGAACAGTAAGAAAAACATGAAGAAAAGACTTGATAGCACGGTATAACTCCACTTTTTGTATTTTGATTAGTAATTGTTTTTATATTCACTTATGTCAGTAGTATATAAGGCTTTATTCTCTCATCTCCTAAGTCAATTAAAATCATTGTCTTAAAGAAAAATATTGGAAGGAAATCAGGACAAAAGTTGACAATGGGGTGAGACTGATGGTTTTTATTTTCTTCTCTCTGCTTCCCCGCTTTCCCCCACTTTCAGTGAGCACACGTGGCTTTTAATCTCGATGTGACAATCTCCGGTGGCACAGCCAGGTGGGTGGATGATGGGCAGCCATGCCACGTGCCTGGCCTCCTCCAGCCTGGCCTCCCCCCAAGAACAGGTGCTACTCACGCTGACTTCCTTCCCCAGGCTGACAGAGGCCAGGACCCGCTTCATTCCTTCCCCGCTTCCAATCTGCCAGATCAAGGCCTCTGCGGGCTGGTGCTTAAATGGCCAGTCTCTTGCTTGTAGCTCATACCAGACAGTCCTGTGGAGACCCAGCGATGGCGTGAGCTCCCCGGCTGCTTGGCCCAGTTCATGCCCACAAACTCTGTGGATTAGGACCCTTCCCAGCCTCTTCCCTACAGCTTTCAGGGATGGATGTCATGCTGGCAACTGAGATACCCTTCCTCGGTCTGGGGCTCCTGCTCCCACCGTGGACAGGTCTGGACAGAACACTGATCTTATTCTGGCCCAACGCTGACCCCAGCTCTGCCACTTCCTAGCTGCGAGGTTCTGGCACAACTGCTCAGCCTCACTAGGCTGCTGTCTGTCATGAGGTTGTTGAAGGAATAACAAAAATGCCAAGCCCGGTTGCAGGGCACACACCAGGCTTTGGCAATGACACAGTTAAATGTCGGAGAGGAAGAGATGACACTCAGGCCACACGAGGGGGAGGGACGAGCACAGGGTGGCTAGGGGTGAGCCCTCCTTAGCTGCTCCAAATCCTAGTTTTCTCGACTTACTGGGACAGGGACATCCTAATTAGACTTGCACTGTCCAATGTGGGGACCACTTGCTACATGGGGTTACTGAGCCACTAAAATGTGGACAGCTGAATGAAGTGTGCTGCATATATAAATACCAGATTGTGGAGACTTACTAGAGAAATAAATCTAAACTATCTCATTAATTTTTTTATTTCATTGCCTATTGAAATAATACTCTAGATGCGCTGAGTTAAAAGACTGTTGAAACTATTTCACTTATTTATTTTTTAATGTGGTGACCGTCACACCTGCAGGGATATATCCAGTTTACACTGTATTTCTCTTGGTCAGCACCCCAGCGCTGCGTGGGTACTAGAGGCTGGCTGGCAGGATGCCCAGGTGCCTCAGGAGGGAGAGACAGCCACTAGATGGCTCTGGCGAGTGTCCCAGCAGATCAGTGGGTGAGACTGACAACCAGCACTCAAACTATGACCTAATTTAGTCCTCACGAAACAGTTGTCTTGAGGGCGCTATTATCTCAGAGCTGGCAGACTGGAGGTCAAGGATGTGGTCATTCAGCCAACAAGCAGCAGAGCAATGACTCAAGACCAGGTTTGCTTCCACTCTGAAGTCCGAAGCTTCTAGACTCGGGGCAGCTCAGCAGACACCCCCCCGCCTTTGGCGGCTCCCAGGGCCCTCTTTTTGGGCCACGCTCAGTCTCCAAGCACCCGGAGCCTCCTCACCCGAATGCATAGATGTCTGCAGCTTTGGAGAAGGGCAGCTGGTCCTCATCCTTCCCAGGGGTCATCTCGCGCACGATCTCAGGGGCCAGGTAGCACAGCCAGTCGTGGGACAGCTTCAGCTGGTTCTCACGCCTAGAAGCCAGCATAAGAACACAGCCCCTCAGCAGGCCTCCCTGGCACCCTTCCGCCACGTGGGCAAATGGTGCCAATAAAGGACCTGGGTGCGGCACACTGCTCCCACCCTCACCCGGCCACGGTGCTTCTAGGGGCTGTCATAGAAGACGTCATCGGGCTCTCCCAGGGAAGCGGGCTGCAGTGCCTGACTCTGCTGGGAGTACACTCATCTGTCCAGGAAACCGGGCCGCCTGTGGGTCTCACATCTGTCTGGGGACTCTCTACCTGGCTGCCACTCTTCCTCTGGGGGCTCCCCAGTGACCAAGCAGGAGCCTTTCTCCCCACCTCTTTAAGGATGGAGGAGATAAAAGCTTGATGCTCTTCCTCATCATGGAGATGGGACCTGGACCCTCACCCGTGCTGGTGAGCAGCCAGGCCAAATACGAGCTGAGGACCCGGCCTCCGTGTGGCTCAACCTGAGGATCAAATGCCACAGGGGACTGAAATATCGTCCAGGCCCAATTCTGGACCAGAACCTAAGGCCAGGCCCAAAGCCACTAGGCCCTCCCTGTAGGGAGGTCTGCTTCTCGGCAGTACAGCCAGAGTACCTGGACCCCAAGCAAGCCCACCCAGCACCCCAGCTCCTCCTGTCCCACCCAGACACCCAAGGCCAACTCACCGTTCCTCTCGGACCACACCCGAGATCCCGAATAGCCCAAAGTCTGTGATGACCACTTTGCCGTTGTCGTAAAAGACATTCTTGGATTTGAGATCTTTGTGCACAATGCCCTTGGCATGCAGGTAGCCCATACCCTGGAAAACAGCAAGGCTCACGTCAGGGGAGAGAAGATGAGTGGTGATGCTAAGTTTCTGCCCTGTGACAGGCTCTGTGCTGGATGTTTCCCCAAGTCCCCTCTTTTAATCCTCACAATCCTATGTTGTACATTTTACCCATTTGACAGAGGAGGAAGTTGAGGCTCAAAAAGGCAAACTCACTTGCCCCAAGCTACAGAGCAGTTAAGCAGCAGAGTTCAAATCTGACTCCAAGCCAGTCCAGGCTCTTTTCTACACCACTAGGCTGCCAAATGGCCATCTCAGACTTGGACAGGGTATGAGGTGTAGACGGGTGATTGTCGGGAAGGCAGAGAGGTCAAAGAACATATAAGAAGGGCAGCTCAGTGGTAAAGCACTTGCCTAACATGCACGAGGCGCTAGGTTCCACAGCTAGCACTGCAAGAAAACAAATCAATGACACCACCTGGGTTGTGTTTTAAGGGCCCGGCTGAGTCTCCACCAGGGTTTGCACAACTGACAGCAGAAAGGTCAGATGGGGAAACAGAGACATTCCCACAAAGGGGTCCCCAAATCTGGCCATTCCCAATGTCCACGCTATGGTAGAAGGAGCCCTGGATTAAGACTGAAATCCAGGGTTCAAGTTCCATGTTGGCTCAGATCCTAATCCCCCACCCCGGCATGGCCTCGGACCCAGTGTTAACTCCTCCGGTGCTCAGCCTCCTCATCTGTCTGTGAGAGGCTGGTGGGCGATGATTTCTAATGGGTGCTCTTTGGCATGAACCCTGACAGGCCAGGTGCATGGAACACAGGTGACTCGCCACAGCACGATCTCACCCAAGGTCGAGGCTGTCTTCAAACACCACACCCAGCCCCTACCCCCATACTTGATGCCCTTGGGAACAAGGCAAGATGTCCCCAGCAGCTCAGAAAGCAGCAGCAATAAAACCACCCTCCACGCTGCAGGCACATTACACAGAGATATCCCTGGCTAAAAAGGTGTTGTGGGGAGGAGGCAGAAAAGAGCAACCAGTGAAAAACATGCCACATTTAGGAAACAGAGTCAGCCATAAGCCAGAACCAGACAGAACTCAGCCCCAGCAAGAGCTCAGGCCCCATGCGCCAAGAGCACCGGAGAACTAGTTAAACAAAGCAGATTCTCCTGTGAAAGAGACAAGAAGGTGTGAGGCCACTGGGGCCGCTGGTTTTGGGCCTGTGGAGAGTTGTCTCCTCATGATGGGGGCAGGGAGCTCCAGGAAACTCCTTCCTCAAACCCTGTCTCCAATGCAAGACGGTCCTTCTAAAAATGTCTGCCCATCTCCCAAACCAAACCAAGGCACTGAGCCTTCCCCGGAGCCAGACAGAGGCACAGACTCTACTGCAGGCTGAGCAGGGACCAGCTCTGGAGCTAACTGGGCAAGTCACTGCTCTGAGTCTTATTTTTAAAACCGGTATCATAGCCTGAAAGGGTAAGTTTAAAGGGACAGGACATACAGGAATGCGTCTGGACACTGATTTTCCTCCTCCAGAATTCCACAGGTATCTCTATAGAGTGGTTTAGAAGTTACAAATCCTCTCACCAAAGGTCCAGTCCCTTTTATTTCTTTTGGCGAAAGCATCAGAGATAATTCCATAAAGGGAGTGGCTGATAGGCCCCAGCAGAAGGTGAGAGGAGGGTTTCTCAGCAGGAGGGAAAGAAGCCAGCAGAGAAGCGGCTTCTGGTGCTGCAGCTCCAAAACCTTTTAGTGACTTATCTCCTGGCCCTGGAACCATGCAGAAGGCTCATGACATGACTCAGGGTCAGCACTCAGACACAACCTCTGGGGTGCAGAGACAGACGGGCGCTGAGGGAGGAGCAGGGGAGGGAGAGGAGCGGGACTTAGTGTGTCCTTCCGGGGTGGGGAATGTAGAAGAAACACTGCAGCTCCCACCAGCCTCCTGGGAAGAAGATGGACTACAGGGAAGGCAGAAACGGCATCTTTGGGCTTCAGTTTTCAAAAGTTTAACTCATTTGCTTAGCGACACAGATGTCAGGTGGAAATCCTGGTTTATCCACAAATGTCATTGTGTTTTTCATCAATTCTAAAGACAGGCAGACAGACACACATACACACCAGAAGAAGGAAGAAAGGGAAAGGAGGAGAGAAGAGAGAGAAGGCAGGAGGAAAGGGAGGGAAGAAGGACAGACAGGGGGAGAAGCTTGGTGGAGCTGCTAAGAGCTTTTTAACACTTTTTTAGAGAAAGGAAAGAAGAGAACTTCGCTTATTGCTAAATAAAGCAATACATGAGCCCTTCTTCCACTGTTATTTAATTACTTTTTAAAATAATGACGGAAATAAAGGGGGCTTCTCATCTGGGTCCCAGGGCCTGCTCTCGGGAACTGGCTGTGCGCCAAGGCACAAAGCCGGGTCCCGGCAAGTTAAATACCACTTCTCCCTCCCCGTCGTGCGTCCCAGCAGACCTCACCAAGTGCCAGGATCGGGGCCAAACGCTCTGTCCATTGATGACTGCAGTTTATCTCTGCACAGATCCAGTGAGGGACAGGGCATTGGCACCTCCAAGTTAGGTAGGAGAAAACCAAGGTTCAGAGAGGCTAAGCCACCTGCCCAAGGCCACACAGCTGGTGTGACCAAGAGTCAAACTGTTTTTAGAACCAGCTGGGTTCCTTCCCAACTAATTAATTCTATCGATGCTGACCAAGTGAACAGCTTCAGTGCTGAGTAGCCAAGACAGGGGCAGAGAGAAGGAGATGGGTCCCACCTTGAGGAGCCCCAACCAGGAAGAGAGGCAGAGCAGGGAGCCACACCCCACCCTGGCTCTTGTGGATGCATCAGGAAGAAGGACAAGAGCTCTGGAAGCAGCTGGAAGCCCACTCTCCGCTGCTAGATGCCCTCTACCTTGATGATCTCCTGAGCGATCTGCCTCGTCTTGTTGATGTCCAGCGATGTCTTGGGGTCCCTCACAAACGAGTGCAATGTCCGCCCCTTGCAGAAGCTGTTGAGGGTGGTGGGCCTCAGTCAGGTGGGGACCAGCACGGCCATGGGGGCCCTGTGCCCAGCCCCTCCTGGAGGACCCATTCTTGTGGGGCTCGGCCTGTGGGGGCTCACACATCCCGCCTAAGGCCCAGGCCCCCCACCCTGCACAAGGAAACACAGTTCATCCGGCTTCCTGCAACTCTGCACAGCCCGACCGCAGTGGGGTCCAGGTAGGACCATGAGCAGTGAAACTCAGATGGGCAAGGACCCAGCCTTTTAAAGCTACCGCCAGGCAACATCAAGGCTCTGGGGCTCACCGTACAGAATCTTATTATTGTCTTTACTACTTTTAGGCCCCAGAGCTTTTTTTTTTGGAATAAAGGCATGCACAAAGAGGGACAAGGCACTGGGGAGGCTTTCACTGGTGGGAAAACTCGCACGCCCTCCAGGGCCCCCAGGAGGGTGATCTGGACCACGGCTGCTCACCTGGTGATGATGGCCAGGTGGGGCGGGTTCATGCAGGCCCCCATGAAGAGCACCACGTTCTCGTGCCGCGTCTGCCGGTAGTTCATCACCTCCTTCTTGAACAGCTTCAGGTGGTCCTGGTTGTGGCCGTCCATCTCCAGCAGGCGAATGGCCACCTCGCCATGCCAGCGGCCACGGTGCACCCGGCCCCAGCGGCCCTGCCCGATGAGCTCACCCAGCTCCACCTGCTCAAAGGGGATGTCCCACTCCTGCAGGTACACGCTGGTCTGGCTGGCCTTGCGGGAGATGGGGCCCCGCCAGGGCCGGCGGGAGCTCGGCAGGTCCTCCACCTCATCCTCATCATCTTCTGCCTCTGATTTGCCAGCCTCTGGCTCCTCAGCCTGGACAGAGAGCAGGGAGGAACAGAGAGGGATGGCAGGTCAGGGTCCTCTCTTCCCCTTTCAGAGCCCCAGCCAGTGATGGGGAAGAGGCCCGGGGCCGAGAGCTGGGTTCTAAACACAGCTCTGCACCAACTTGCTGTGGACAGGGCAGGTCACTCGGCATCACCGGACCTCGGTGTCTTCGTCCACAAAATACAGCCCCCTGCCCAGGTCGTCCCACAGTCTTCCACCCTGCTAATGCTCCAAGATCTACCCATGAGCAACATCTACTCATTTAGGGAACAGTGCTGGTCATGGAAGATATTGACTGCAGTCACCGTTCTGGCACAGCCTCGTTTAAATAGTTTCATACTCTATGAATAGGAGTGACATCCTCTATAAACTACACCACACGGCAGGAATCCAGGATCGGTTCACACTTTTGTTCGAAGGTCTAGACAGTGGTTCTTGACCTTGACTTGGATCAGAATCCCTGCTAAGCTATGATGAGAGACAGCTGACCCCATCCCAGACTGATGGCCTCAGTCTGAGCCAGGAGTGAGGACTAAACGGTGACCTCACTTCTGTTAGCCTCAGAAACACGGAAGCAAAGGAGGTGGGCATCACTGCTTTCTCCCCACCATGTGCCTGGGGACCCTCCCTCCACAGATCTCCGCATTCCGGGAATGGTAGGAGCCGCCAACGGCTGTCTGTGGGTTCAGCTGGGGTGCCCTCACTCACCTCCACCTCGTGAGCTTCCACCACCTCGGCTTTGGGCTGGTCGTCAGACCTAAAAGCAAAACAGGCTCTGTCAGGGATTGGGGGCTGAAAGGGGGCTGCGCGGAGGCAGGTCTGAGGGAAACACTGCCAGGCCTAGACCTATACTGTGACCACCCTGGCTGTGAGCAAGGCGGTGTGGGTGCTGTGGAGACAGGCAGGGGACTGGGGATCAGGCCCCTCTTGCTTGGGCCTCAGCCCTCTCTCCAGGCTGAACTGACGGTGGCTGGGGACAAGGGGTGTGCAGCAGCCAGCAAGACCCCTTTCAAACTCGACACAGGCCTCAGGATCTGACAGGCCTGCCTCTAAGAACTGACTTGTTGCTTCCTCATTCTGTGACCTTACTTATGTAACTCAGCCTCTCTGGGCTGGCTGGACATGAGGGACCAGTCAAGGGCTCAGCCCAGCCTGCCTCGGGGGAAGGGATCCCTGAGTGGGACCTATTTTTAGTAGGTCGATCTCTGAATGCCGGTTGCTTACCCTCCTGGGCCACCAGCCTGCTCCAGTTTCATAAGCAGCCCCACACACTGCTCACTGCACTGAGGCAAATACACCCTTTCGGGGGAAGTTATCTGGCACAGAGAGCAAACAGCCCTGGCCAGTCTCCATCTGGCTGGGCCAGGTGCTGGCAATGCCCTCTGCGGGAGGGTCAGAGACTTAAGGGTAGGGCTGGGAGGCAGCTGGGGATTTGGATTCACTCTCAACAGGTCCCCAGGCAGGGAACAGGCATTTGGCACAGGGACTCCTACCGGGTACTGTCGGCGGCATCAGGGAGCGGGGCTGTCTGTGGAAAGGCCGAAATGTCTGCAGGAAACAAAACACACAGTGTGAGGCCACTTTTCCCAGGCCGGAGACCCCATACTGCCCAACAGGAGGAAGTCAGTTGCCCCTCTACTCCAGGCCACTCCCACAGGGACCAACTTGTGCTGACGTGGACTCAGCCTCCGCAGTGTTTCTTCTGTCCATACTGCTCTGTCCCACGAAGGAGCTCGGGTGGGTAAGAAGGGCACCCCTCTCAGTTAACGCCACTTTCGGGTGGCCAAAGGGGCACCCCGCAACACGCAGCAAAAGCCAGCTGGGCTACACTGAGGGGAGGTGAGCCAGAACCTCCTTGCAGAGGGTCTTCCTGGTTGGAGGCAGGGCTGGCTGTCACAACTCTTGGAGGCAGGGACACCTGACAGCAGAACTTGCAGGTTGCTTAGTGACACCTTGTGCAGGGGCTGGGAATTCCAGAGCAAAGCCCTCCACCCCCACCCCCTTCTTCCGGGGATTGCGCTGTCCCAGGCTGGGCGGCTGAGATTGACCCCTGGGCCTGAGGCCTCAGAGCCGTAAGACCCCTGCCTACCCAGGGACACCTGAACAGACAGTCACCCCAGTGCTAAGAGGGCTGGAGGCTACAAGACTGGTGGCCCTGGGGCTGGCTGGGCTCCTCACTCCTTAAAGCAAAGAGAGAGATAAGTGGCAGCGGCTTGAGCAACAGCAGCCCCCCTCCTGCCTCACGGACAAA
>PVJO010016243.1:0-18714 GCA_004026905.1 Hystrix cristata | reverse complement strand
GCACTTCCAAAATGCATCTACAGAAGACGAACACAGCTGAGGGTCAGGGAACTGGAGATGGGTGAGTATAACAGCACCCCAAGTGGGAGAGCAAAATGCTTCAGAGACCCCATACTTTTCCTTAAAAATTAAGAGCATACTGTGAGCCTGCTCTAACACATGTCCACGTCTGCTTTAAAACATCATTCCTTCCCCTCCCACGAGACATCTTCAGAACAAAATGGGCCTTCCAGAAGGAGAACCATGTTTTCCCAGTGGGGGAGGGGCGCACCTCCTACACGTCCCAGGGCTAGCAAGCAAGGAGGTTCTGGGGCAAACACAGCAAAAGGTGATGTGAGCCCTGGCAGCAGCCAGCTGTCAACAGGGAGCCTGTGGGGCAGAGCCCAGGTCCTGGTTGCTGCCCCCTGGCATGGGCCTGAACACAAGCCACATGGATAAAGACTCACAAAGGCTCCAGGTCAGTCTCCTACAGAGCAGAGCTGGGCAAAACAAAACCCTGGAATAACCAAAACACTGACTTCAAGACAGTCTTGTTTAACCCAGAGGGAAAACAAACAAGTACAGTTTTTGTCAAAAAAAAAAAAAAAAAAAGCTTGTCATCTTCAGCTAGATGGGAAAAATGATCTTATAAATTCCTTCAAAGGGGAGGAATATGGTCAAATGCAAAGGTTAGCGCAAAGGTTGATCAAATGGAAACAATTTTTGTGGAAGGGAATCATTGTCTTACTGAGTTTTTTCCATTAAACTTTCTGCAATGGTGGCCAGCAGGCGGCGCTGTGTGATAAGGCTGGGAAAGATAAAGCCCAGACTTTGACAATTGGTTAAAACAGTACTGTAGTAGTTTCCCTGTCCTTATGTAGGACAGGAAAATATGGTGACAGATGCCCATAAGACATCAGCAAAAAAGCCCCCTCCCCTCTTCCTGCAAACTTGGGTTCTAGTCCTGCTTGCTTCTGTCACCCCCTGGCAGTGGAGGCTTGAACAAGCTGCCTGTGGTCCCTCTCCAAGAGGCAGCACAGGATGGATTCCAGGGTCCCTCCCAGCAAGACACTGCCCACTACAGGGCTCACCTCCAGGACCCTTGCCCTGCCCCTTGCCCAGCCACAATGGACTCAGGCACTGAGGAAGAGGGGACCCAGGTGGGTCCGCTGGAGGGCTCACAGCAAGGGGCAGTTAGTGGGACCATGCAGAGGACTCACCTGGGAAGATAAACTGCTGTCTATGATGAATGAAGTAGGCAGCTTTAAACAGAAGAGGAGGTGAGTCACACACAGTGGCAAACGCAGCAAGGGACAGGTTGTGTGGGCTGGGGAGGCAGGACCTGGTTACTGGGCTGGGGCAGCCCCACCCCACATGCCTGGCCCCCAGTGGGCCCAGTAAGGACAGGCTAAGCCATGCAGGAAGGAGGAAAAGAGCCAGAGTACATGGGTGCTGGCAGGACCCCCGAGAGTAAACGGGGCTGCACTGGAGGGCCAGGGTGGGGGCGCTGGGCCCTGCCTCAGCAGCCACCTTGCTGCTAAGCCCTAGCCAGCACCCTGCTCTGGAAAATGCTCGGAACTCAGAGAACAAAATACAATGCGGGAGGAAACAGTGGTTCTGAAAAAGTCTGTGTTGTGTGCGGAAGAATGGCCTCCTCCTCTTTAGCCCACCTTGACCCTGGAGCACCTCAGCCTGCCAACCCCCACCGACCATTTTCTAAACATACAAAATTTCTCATAAGGGATGCACTGGGCATCTAGAATCTGATACAGAATGATTTGTTTTGTTTTGCAATTTTGAGACAAGTCTCACTATGTTGCCCAGGCTGACCTTGAACTCCCGGGCTCAAGTGATCCCCTCACCTTGGCCCTCTGAGTAGCAGAGACTACAGGTGTATGCCACTGTGCCTGACAGGACACACAATGTTCCTTGATTCCACCCCCTGCTGGCCTACGGGACTTGGGGACACTGGCTGTCACACTGCAGAACAAGGGAATTCCACCTCTCCCTGGTGCACCCTGAAGGTCACCGGCATGGATCCTGCACAGCGCAGAGCAGCTGGATGCCAGGAGGCCTCACTGTTCTGCTTCTGCAGCCCAGGCCCGCCCGGCCGGGCCTGAGTTGGCCTGATACTCCCCTAAGATCACGGAAAGTGAGAGCTCTGGGCTGGGCACACTGAAGGCCCAGTTCCCTCATGAGATATCAGTGAAAGTGGACACAGTTCAGCTGATGTCACAACAAAAGACCTTTTCTGTGGCTGTTGTTTTTCAAACAGCCCCTTTCTCTTAGAAAAACCCAAACTAAGTAGGTTAGCAAAAGGGACAATAACGACAGAGCAGAATGGGCGAGGAGGTTAATCGAACCGGCCATCGCTGAGTCACAGGGAAGGGTGGGGTATGTTTGGGACAAGGCGTTCAGGTCAGGAGAAATCCAGCCACATGCATATTAAGGCAGAGGAACAAGCAAAAGAGAAACAAACGGTCCTACAAAGTTTCAGTCTCTCACTACCCCCAAAAGAATCTCCGGACCACCCCAGATGAGTTGGGCCCTGAGAGGCAGCTTGGCTGGCCGCTGGCTGCACGTGGCCCCAAGCGGGGTGCCTGACACAGGAGAGACCTCTGTCCTCCCAGGCCTGGGGCTACAGCAGCCAGTGACGGGGCCTGACCTGTACCCATGGGCGGGAGAGGACAAAGGGCTGGCTCCCAGCCATCCCTCCTTCCTGTGGGCTACAAACTGAAGTGGCCTGTGAGACCAAGGCAGTATTTGTCTCAGCACAAGTGAGCAGGCCTTGCTCTGCCCCTCAGAGGGGGTGGGACGACACTAGGTCGGGTGGCATCTGAGGCCCTGCAGAGGTCCGCCCCACCCACACTCCTGCAGGACTCAGTGTCCTCTGCACGATGGTCCCCTTGTTCTACAGAAAGGAGGGCGAGGTCTCCTTGAGATGCTCTCCCAGTCACAAAGCAGGCAGGCAGCAATGGGCCTGGCACCCTACACTGCCCACCTTGTCAGCTGGAGGTCAGCAGCCATCCCTGAAAGTGACGAAGCTAGCAGAAGCAACCCCATGCACAGGAGGACAGTAGGAAGATTAGGCCAAGAACCCAGGCTGGGTGGCAGATGGACTTGAGTTTGGTCCTGGCTCTGGCACTTACAGCGTGTATAACTCAGGGCAAGCCACTCCCATTCCCTGAACCTCGGTGTCCCCATCTAATCAATGGGTACAACAACAGCGTCAACCCCAGAGCTATGGTCAGAGTGTGTGACCCTCAACCTGTGGGGTCTGCTGAGAAGGGGGATCTGGCCGGTGGTACCTGGGAAGTTGAACCTGCTGTCTCGCTGGCCAGGTGAAGGATTGGGGGGTGTGGTGGCACTGGATGGGTTGGACGATGTCAGGAAGGGCGCTGGCGAAGAGGGAGTGGAGGACGTGGTAGAGGAAGGGTTGCTGCTGGAGTCCAGGTGGTTCATGGCTGGAGGGTGCTCCTGCAAGACCAGAGACACTGGAAGTAGGCAGGGCCGAACTGCCCTGCCAGCTGCCTCCACATCTGGGCCCTCCCCTCCCATATGAAAAGAGCAGCTCAGGTCACGGGTCCTTGGGGTCCTGTCCCCTGGCTCGGACATCTTCCAGGTCTAGCACTGAGGAAAAAGGTATGTAAACACCCTCCCCTGGAGGACCCTTGAGCATCGTCCCTTATTTTCACTCAAACATACTTCCTGAACCCCGGTTAGGACCATGCTCCTCCTCACTATCCTCCCACAGCTCCCAGCAGCCCTGCAACAGGCCACTAGGACTACAGCCTGTCAACGGAGCCCGGAGGTACTTCACTGATAAAGTCTGTCACTCCAGTGCCTGCCTGGACCACAGGCCGGGCACACAGTAGGCTTCTTTAAAGAACTTCCCTCAGCCTCTGACCAATGTTTATGCAGTGCCTACCACACGCCAGACACTCTAGAAGCAGAGAGAAGTGGTGAGCAAGAGGCCCATGTATGTCCTTGTCTTTGCAGATGTTGTCCCCACCGTATTGGGGGCTCTCAAGAACTTGTATTAAACTGCAAAACCCTGAAAGAGGCAACAGCCTGGGCTGGTGCTATCTGCCATCCTGGAGGTTACAGATTCCGGGGCTGGAACAAAGTTTCCAGAAGATGGCCAAGGACTAGTCTGTTAGGACAGGCCTGGTTTACACCTGTTGTTCCAACTTGAATGTCACTGCCATTTCTTCTGTACCCAAAAGCAAGTATGGTCCCCAACACATGCCTGTTCTCCTCTGCAGACCTGGTAACCAGGACCCACAGTGGCTGAGGCTCTGACAAGGCCAAAGGACAGTGGAGAGAGGACCCTAAGGGGCTCTGTGTTGGGCTGGGCCCTGCACCTGACCAGTGTTTCCCAGACTGGGGGTAGGAGAGGAATTCCTTGATCAAAATAGTTAGGGCCACACTGGGCTAAATGCCAAGTTCAAACGGTTCTTTTCTGCAGGCCTGGAAGGCTTCAGGGGGTGCACAGCACACTCTGGGACCCACTAAAGCCAGGGCAGTGGGGCTCACTGGCCAGAGACAGCTGACCCTGTGTGGTGCCAGCTACAGAAAGGAGGCTGGGTCCACTGAGCACCCTCTCTCCCCGTTCATGCTCCATGGCTTGAGACTCCCCCACCAGTACCGTCAGTAGCCCAGGCCTGTTCCAAGGCAGCACAGAGCAGCCTTGGGGGAAAGCTGAACCACAGCTCTTCCTCCCAGCATCCGTGTGATCGTGGACAAATGACCCAGCCTTCCTGAGGCACAGTGTACCATCTGTAATAAGGGGGTAGCAGCCGCCTCATCGTGTGGTTGCTCAATCATTCAACCCTCAACACAAACGACTCCCACTGCTAGTGTGTGCCAGCGGCCAATGCAGGCATCAGAGACACGGGCAGCAAGACAGCACCACCAGGCTTTTTTGGGGCACCTGTGCCAAAGCCAGTGGAGGGCAGAGGGGAAAGGTAGCTGGAGGAGCGGTCAGGGAGCTGTGCGATAGACCCACCATGCCCAGCACACTGTTCCAGTATCCACTAGCTCATGTTGTAATGATGACCTTAAACAGGACACTGGAATGACGAGACCAGGCCCCCGCCTTAGTGACAAGGGAGAGACCACTGGCACCACCAGGTCATTGCCTTAGGGCCAAGCAGGTGCATGCAGGAGGCTGGGGGAGGTGGGCCCTGGATGGGCCCAGAGGAACCAACAGGAGGGCTGAGCTGCTGCCAGGGGGTGGGGACAGAGGAGCAAGGTGCCAGGGTGTGAAGGGACACCAGAGCATGCAGGCGTGCAAGGACTGCGTGAGGATGGGGGCTGGGTGCAGCTGGAGAGCGGAGGGCAGGGCTGCTAACGATGGTATTGGCACCAGGAAGACACTGAGAACTCTCACCTGTCTGTGTGAGAGGCTGAGAAACAAAGCCTAGGGGACAGAAAGGTACCCCACAAGAAATCTCTGAACATTCCCTCGTTACCCTCACTCCCTGTTAGCATTATTATGCCCACTTTCCAAACCATGAAGCTGAGTCTCAGGGAGGTCACGCAGCTCACTTGAGGTCACAGAAGCAAGAAAGGGCAAAAGTAGAGATTCAACCCAGGACTGTGGACCTGCCAGGACCTGAATGTCGATATCCCCTATAGCCCCTGTGTCAGAATCATCCTAACTCCCGAGGCGACAGCACTAGGAGGGGGCCTTTCGGGGCATTCTTCAGGAGAGTGATGCCTTGTGATGGCTCAGGCCAGTAGGGGGCTGCTGGACCCGTCCGGCCAGTGAAGACACAGTACGAAGGCCCTCTGTAAGGACTCAGCTTTCAGAGGAACCTGGGGCTCAGTTTCCCTCTCTGTAAAATGAGAATGGTATCAGAACCTTGAGGGTCAAATGAGACATGGTGGGAAAAACTCCTGGCACAGATTAAGGGCTCAGGAAATGCTCCCCAGAAGAGGGGAAAGGGTGTGGGTACCACAGCTACGGAACCTCCATGTGGACATAATTGTGAAGTCTGCTGTGTGGCTAAGACCCTGAAGGCAGCCCCAGCCACAGAGCCCAGACTGTGTGTCCGGTCCAGTCCCCCGCTGAGCCTCCATGTGCAGGGTGCTTTTCAGGAGGGAACTGCAGGGCTGGGGGTGGCAAGAACCTTGGGGTGGCTGCCTACATACCTTCTTGGTCAGTGCCTTGGGGAGGGTTCCGAAATGGGGCTCAGCGGCTCTGTCCACTGGGTTGTTGATGTCCGAGGGGACGGATTCTGTCCTCCGCAGCCTTGTTACTGTATGAAAAGGAGGACCTGTTAGTGGGAAACAGATCGCGTTAAGAAGATTCACCCCAATTCCTGGAGACACAGGAGAGGAGGGGCGGGCACTCACGTGGGAGGAAGGAGATCCTACAGGCGGGGGCTTCTTTTGTACACTTGTTGTGACATTTTAACCTGGTAACAGAGACAGAGTCAGTGCTTGGAGAGCCGCGAGAGCACCGTGGGGAGCTCTGAGCAGCACTCACCCGTGACCGCCTCAGTTCCCACAACCCTCCCAACCAACACCAGCGCCAGTGCGGTGGGGCTGCGGCGTGCTGAGCGGGCACCACACGTGCTGTCATCCATCCCTCCTCCGGGCACAGCAGGCTGCACTGTGCCCACTTTACTGCACACGCGCGCGCACACGCACACACACACACACACACACTTCTATTTTTGTTTCCTAAAAAAATAAAAATAAAAAATAAAAAAGAGACCTTCCACTGCTTTCAGAAAGCTCCAGACAGATCTAAACTTACAAAGGAGAAAAAAAAAAAAAAACAAACAATTAGGAGACTGTCCACACTATAAAAGATCTCAGGAATCCCACAGGCAGCTCCTGCTTTCATAAGGTAGCTGTGCGGCTTGAGGGGCAGCCCAGGGCCAGGAGTGGCAAGGGCCAGGTTCCCCTCTGGGTCTTGCCTGCTGCACCGAGTCTCACTGTTTGCATCAATAAAATGGGCTGACAGCTGGTGCCCTCTCAACCTCCCACTGCAGCTGCACAGCACATGGAGCTCGAGTCATCCTGCACTCGCTGTCCCAGGATGGGAACTGGAGGCCTCCAATTCATCCCAAAGCCAAATGGCCAGGAGCCACCAGAAAACTGGACCAGAGCGGAAACTCCAGGACCTCCTCAGAGGTCAGGAGTCATCAAGAACAGGATCCACCCAGCTGACACACCCAGGACCCGCCCCTAACCACTGGACTGGGCCCAAAGTCCATCACACAAATAAACTCAGGTTCTTGGAGCAATTGCAATGGAACCATCTTCCCAGATACATAAACGAAAAGGATGAAGACCAGAAAGGGCAAGCACGGTACCCAAGTCACACAGCAATGCAGGGACAATGTGGGCAGGAACTAGGAATGCAGGGCCACCCTCCATAAAGTGAGGGCACCCAAACAGCAAGTGACAAACTGCTCCCCACCCCCCACTGTCACTATCCTTATTTTTCCTTCCACAAGAAACCATAGTGCTATGAGAGAAAAGCTAGATGTGTACAGAATACATATTCTCTTCTCATTTTGCCTATTTATAAGCCAACTCTGTTTTTACCATGCCTGTCCTTACTTCCTACCCCTTGTGTGCTAAAATGTAAGGCTAAAATTCTCACAACAGTCCCTGATTTCCTCTCTGCCTCTGAATTCTTTCTCCCTTGGTCTACTTAGTAAGCTTCTATTCATCCTTCAAAGCCCACCTCAAATATTCCTTTCCTCCAGTAGTGCCTCACTTCATCTCCCCTAGAGACACCTGATCATCCTGGTAGGCTGAATGGGATTATGAATAGTTGGTTTAGAGGACTCCTTTGAACTCTGACTTAACCCAAGGTCAAGAATAAAGTAATAAGACTGTTCTGAAACTCAAAGTATTTGCTCCCTCCCACCCTCGCCCATCACCTGCAATGCTTGCACTTCACTCCAAACATCATGCTCTTCTGGCACACATGGCAGACCTGCGACAGCCAGGACTTGGTGGAGAACCTGTGGGAGATGGACACACACACGGGACCAGGACATGGTCACAAAGGGGTTTCCAGGAGCACGAGGAGACCTGACTCCACAGGCGTCCTGAGTGCTCTCTCCAGGGCCCACAGCTTCTCCCCCAGAATTTAGATTGCTCAGCCACAGAATCACTGTCAACATCCTAAAGTTTGTGTGGTTACTCATTTGTACACATTTGGAAAGAACAATCAAAGTCACCAACGTCTGTGCCTTTCAACACAGCCATTCTCATCCTGGGCAGTCACCCAGCAGGTACTCTCCTGAGTGTCACGTGTAGGGACAAGGCGCCACTGCAGCATGGGGACCACAGTGAGACTGTGACCGACTACAGTGTGGTCCATCCGCACACAGGGAGACTGTGTGGACGGAAAATCGAGGAAGGAAGCTCCTTCTGTGCATATGCGCCGTGCTAAGTCACACGGCTGGTGACAAAAGGAAGGTATGACATGGAACGCTTCCTTTTATGTGAAATTCGAGCAGAGGAAAAACGAATTTATGGAGAAAGACTGAACTGTAACGCTGCACGCTGACATTATCCGGTAGGCATACGAGGTGTGATTGAAATACATGCTGACTGTTTAATTTTAAGAATTACTACAGTAAAAGGTACACAGCCATTAATCCCCCTCGAAATACTCCCCTTCACTTTAAACACACTATCCCATCACTTTGGTCACTTTCTGAAGCAGTTCCGGAAGTTCTCCTTCATGAGCACCTTGATGAGATGAGATCAAAAATACAGTGAGTGCCGCTGCCCACCGCATCCGACGGAAGGGCGGCTCGTAAGACACAACAGTCTCCCCCTCCAAAAATAATAAGGTTACAGTGTGTCCTTGTCCACCTTATTGACCAGATCTTGCACTGTGCAACTTCTGGCTCTTCCCCACTGTCAGAACGACAGTGAAAGGGAAAGGTCTTGAATGGATTCAGGACAGACGCAGCCAAGACGGACTAACTGACACTCGTGAAGGAGACTTGGGAACTGCTCTGGCAAGTGCCCGGAAGGACTGCTGAGTGTGTCTGAAGCGGGGGGGTGCTTTGAGGACAACAATGAAAACGTGTCTTTGACTGTAATAATTTTTTTTCCAAACTTAAACACTCACTGTATTTTTCAAGCACTCCTAACATACATAAATTCATATGTGCATTCTGCTCCACACAAATCATGCCATTTTAAAAACTACACACGTATGCATGTTACATGCAATTTGTGTGAAAAACAAAGCAAAAAACATATATATGTATTCGCTTTTAAAAATATTTCTTGAAGGATACAGCAGGGACTGCGCAGACCTAACAGGAAACTCGGGAGTCAGGGGCAGGAGTGAGGGTGACTTTTATCTCTTTTCCACCTCTCAAATTTTGAACATATGAATGTTATCTTCAGTTCCAAATCTAGACAATTAAACATCAAAAGAGAGACCGCAAGAAGGATGGGGTTGGAGTGGGAGGTGTCCTCTAAGAAAGACGAGGCCAGCCCACGGGGCAGGAAGGCCTACGAGCAGACAGTTTATTTTTGGAGGAGTAGATTTTTTAAAAGCATAGTACATCATAGTAACAACAGAAGGGATATGAGTAGTACCTGTGGAGGAGTTTGTAACGCATCCACAAGCTCTAGATCCCCTGTCATTATGACCACCCCCAGGAGCTGGGCCCGTCCCAGATTCTCACATAGTACACAGCCCAGGAAACCGGCTCAGAGAGCGCAGGTGACAGGCCTATGCCAGGTCTGCGGGTGCCCTGGACGCTCCTCCCTTAGCCCACAGAAACGGCAGGCCAAGGCAAGTCACAGTACCTTTCATCATGCTCCCTACTGTGCCGTCAACAGTTTTTAACAAGGACAGGCAAAGCGCGGGTGTCCCATGGCACTGTCCTGCTGGCCGTCCACCCAGACCCGATGTCAGCACATGCGGCCCTTCAACCACTTGGGCTGAGGCCTCTGAGCACCCCTGTTGGGGTCCCTACAAGCCTGCCCCTACAGGGATAAGTGCTGGTGAGGAAGAGACCCCAGGAGGGGTGACTCAAGGTGGGAGCGTATCACCTGGAAGATACAGGTCGGCAGGCAGCCAGGCAGCCAGGAGGCAAAAAGCCCTGAGACACACCTACCAGGTCGGCTACCCTGCTCAGCATCAGCAGGCTTTCAGCAGCCTGTACCCCACTCCCGACCTACCTGTGTGTCACCGAGAGCCCGATGTCCCTTCGTACCATCTGTGGGGATCCGTGGGAGAGGTCTGCAGGGAAAGAGGCCAGGTTGGGCAAGTGGAAGGACAGCATGGGCCTGGGACCTTCCAGTTCAGAGGTCACAGGCCAGACAGGATGTGATGGCCACATGGCAGAGAAATTCACTAGGATCTACCAAAACAAGGGAAGGCCTGCTAGACCGGGGGAGCAACATGGTCATCTACACAGAGGGTCTGCTCTCTATCCACCAACACTGCCCGGCCCCTGGCCCTGCAGATCTCTCAGGGGCAGAGCCTCAAGAGATCCAAAGCAAACAAAGACAGAAAGACAGAAAGAAGGAAGGAAGGATGGAAGGAAGGAAGGAAGGAAGGGAGGGAGGAAGGAAGGGAGGGACAGAAGGAGGGAGGAAAAAAAATGAAAAAGAAAAAGAGCCCGCTGTGGTGGGGCACACCTGTAATCCCTAGTAATGCCTAATCCCAGCACTCAGGAGTCTGAAACAGGAGGGTCTGCCACAAGCTCGAGGCCAGCCTGGAATACATAGTGAGTTTCAAGGCCAGCTTGGACTACATAGCGAGACTCTGCCTTAAAAAACCAGAAAAGAAATAAAAAGACCCCCAAGGCAATGCAAAGGTGCCATAAGTTCCCACACACCTGCCCCTCACCCCCTCTCAGGGACACACCAGTCTTCAACGGCTTGATTCTGCTACTGCTTGTTAAATGAGAGAAGCTTCAGCTCGGGGACACGGCACGAGGCTAGTTAGCCACATAGCTCACCCCCTACCCTCCTAGCCTGAAGCCCTGGGAAAGCCTTCCCTGACAGCCACCCTTGCTAGCTCTCGGCAGGAAGAGAGGACAAGGAGAAGCCCCCACATGGCCAGGCCCACTGGGCACCACAGTCAGAGCTTCTGGGGATGTCACAAGCACCCTCTCTGCTGAGTGTGTCCTCTGCCTGCCTCACTGGAGGGCACCCTGGGCCTCCCCTAAGATCTGGCAGCCCCAGTGTTTAAGGCAGCAGACTGGGGAAGTGGGTGAGCCCCAGATACAGTCTCTCTCCACCCGCAGTCCACATCAATTCTGGCCCCCTTCCCAGCCCTTTCTCCTCTGGGAGTCCAATTATTAAAGGGACCCGTGACCCAGACAGTTCGGGAACAACGGTGCTTGAATGACCTGTGGTCATTTTGTGTCCCCTGAAGGTGCCTCCCAAAAGTACAGCACGTGCAAGATCTAGTTCCCAACTAGGCACAGTACTCCCTGCCTGTAATCCCAGCTACTCTGGAGGCTGAGACAGGAAGACCACATGTTTAAGGCCAGCCTGGGCAACTTAGTGAGACTCCATCTCAAAACAAAATAAAAAGGTTTTTGGATACAGCCTAGTTGGTAGAGAGCATGATTATCACGTGGGAGGCCTTGGATTCAATCCTCAATACTGACCCCCCACGCAAAAAGAAGATCCTATTCCCAAGCTGGAGGTAGAGGGGTAGAAAATGGGGATCCAGGGTTGCCTGGGCTTCTTCCTCCTCTCCCAGGGGGGCACCTGTACCCTGCAATTCAGAGCTGCCTCTAGTCAAGTCTAGTAATGCCCCTTTCTTGGTGAGAAGGGTCTAGAGGACTCTGAGGACAACTCACGTCCCCTAAAGCAGGCAGAGGGCACCTCCCTCCCGGCAGCACTGCTTTACCTGGCAGCCCAGAGGTCACTGCAGGGACAGCAAGGTGGAGACAGGGCTCATCACAGGGCTACCATGGACCATGATACTCTCCAGGTCTCTAGTTCCCAGCAGCTACCACTGGGCTGAGGCCAGCTGGATTTTAAGGCCACTTGGATCAGAAGGCCGAAGTGGTCACCAGGGACTCTGCTTCTGGACTATGGCTAGGCCAAGCAGGCCAAGAGAGGGTCACAGAATCCACCCGTGAGGAGGGCAGCAACACAGACAGGACTCCCAGTGGCAGAGGGGACGAAAATGAATCACTCTTACCAAACCTGAAAGAGACAAAAAGGAGAGGGGAAGAATTATGTCACCACACTGGCTCAGCAAGTTCCTAGAACACTGCCCGTTGCGAGGGAGCAGGCAAGGGGCTGGTGCAAGGGACAGAGGCGTGGTTTGGGGCCAGGCTGGCTGAGTGACTGTGGGAAGCCCGGCGATCTCTGTGGGGACATTTCCTGAACAGAGGGCCCTCCCAGGAAACAGGGAAGAACAACACCCTGGGCTGTGCACAGGTAGCGGGGTGCTAGACTCAAAATCCCAAAGGCTAAGGCTGGCGGTGTCCCTGACCTGAGGCTCTGCTCTTTGCCCAGAGCACAGGGACCAGAGCAGAGCTTCCTAATGCTCTTCTCGTGAGAGGGTGAGAGACCAGGCGCCAGCTTCCATCCTCTGTGAGGCCCATCGGACTGACCCATGGACACACAGCAGTGTCACTATGTCCCGGAGCCACACGTGGGTGGGGCCCAGGCCCCAGCAGGGCAGCCTGACCAGAAGGCAGCCGGGGAACAGCAGGTTGCTGCACAGTAAAGCCCACAGAGCTCTCTGGGGTCCTCCATAGCAGACCCAAGACGGTGGGGGCGTAGCTGGCTCTCTCCAGCACACATGACTCCAAGCCCAGGAGAGACCAGGCCCAGAAACCTCTAGAAAAGGGGTGCCCAGGTTGTACCCCAACTTTCAAGGGTACAAGAAGGTAAGAAGTACCCAGAGAAAACATCCATCTGTCCATCTGCCCACACAACCACACTGGCAATCTTTGTAACAGCATGAAAGACAATGATCTAAATGTCTATGAAAAGGGACAAGTTAGATAAACTATGTAATGGAACAAGTTTTTAACAAGAAGGGTATCTGAATTATTAAAGATACATACAAAATCAGGGGGCTGGGGATTTAGCTCAGTGGTAGAACGCTTCCCTAGCAAAGTGCAAGGCCCTGAGTTTGATCCCCGGCAGCCCCCCAAAAAAGATATATACAAAATGGAAATCCTAGTTGGCTCCTGAAAGGGGAACCAGGTGGCAGGAAACATGGTGAGAGGCACACATCTTCCCAGGTACCCCTACAGATACACATGAGCCACAGTACTGACACATTTTGGATCATATGGCTGTCACCTATTTAAAACGTATAGCTAGAAAATATTTTTAAATTAAAAAATTAACAAGTAAGATATCGCAAGATGTACTAACACGATGTTCTCAGATTTATCAAGGTAAAGTGAAAAAACAAGTCATGGGACTGAGTCTCTGTTATTTGACAGTCATCTGTGTTTTGAGCCAAAATTCTAATTTCCCCTTCTGGCCATATTGGAGAATTATTTGTTCCCTTGTTTGGGCAGAGCCATGAACTGTGAGGAGAGCTTCTAAAAAGGGTATGGTTGTTCAACACCCCGGGTTCCAGGGCTCCCCTCCTTCACCATGGATATCAAAGCTCCAGATGCTCCCAGATGCTCGAGTCCCCTATTGAAAATGGTATATTTGCATATAACTTACATATATCCTCCTGCATACCGCAGGTCATCTCCAGAATACTTATATGTGTAAACGTATTAGAGAATAATGACAAGAAAAAAAGTCCACATATGTTCAGAACAGACACAACCGCTGTAGATTTAACTTCACACTATGCATCAGCAACAAGGTAACTTTCTTTTTCCAAGTATTTTCAATACTTCGTTGAGTGCCTCCTTGGCTCAGCAGCCCACAGATACAGAGGACCAACTGTACTTCACTGCCAGTGCTCAACAGCTAGAATCCACTCTTCCCTCTGCCACAGCGGCCAAGGATGTTCCTTCCACACGGCGGCTGTTCTAACCCACCTGTGACCTGGGAGGAAGCAGACCCTCAATGGACCGGTAGGACGAATGAGAAATAAATCTCTGTGTCCTGGAGATTTGGGAGCTATTTGTTACTTCGACCTACCCTGATGGGTATATAGCATCATTTACATAAATCTACTGGGCTTCAGCCCGAACCGCCAACGTCCTGTGGAAACTAGACTGCAAGACGGGAGGCACCTTCTGCCTTCCACCTCACACACTTCTCCACTGGCTGGCATTTCGCTCCCTCTTATATACCTTTATGAGGAAGAAGCCACAGCCCAAACCCACCTCATTGAGGAGACCTCATCGATACGGTTTCCCAGCTGCGACTCGTGTGACTTGCTCCGGGTGAGGGTGGGGAAGCTGGGCAGCAGCTGGAAGACCTTGCGGCTGGGCGGTGGGGGCGTCCGAGGCGGCTTCAGCTTGGCGTGGCGGCGCAGCTGGGGTGTGGCAGGAGGGGTGATGAAGCTGTGCAGGGTGCGGGGGGTCAGGCGGCCGCTGGCATGCAGCGGGATGCAGGTGTCAGAGAGGCCCTCGCTGAGGCCAGGAGCTGGAGAGTCCGAGGCAGGCAGGGCCGACACCGAGACAGAGCGGGGGCCCTGGGCACCGCTGCCCACTCTGCCCAGCAGGAAGCCCCCTGCAGGCCAAGGCAGAGTGGCTGGTGACAAGGTGTCCACAGATGGCCCTGAGCCACTTTCCCGACGGGCATCCGAAGAGCTCCAGCCAGCGTCCTCTTTGTGCTCTCCTCCTGTGGGCCAAGGGTGCATGTCACGGGCAGTCGGGGCTAGCAGGGATTTGTGGATGTGATGATGGCAGTTAGGGAGGTGGGGGCGCAGTTCTTTAGCAGAGCTCCACCCCCAGCCTTCACACCTGGCTTACAGGGCCTCACCTGTACCCAGGGTACCATCTACATCACCCAGCTGACGTGAGGCCGCTGGCACAGTTCTGAAAGGGGAAAGATCCAAGGGCTGCTGGAGGAAGGAGAAGCTGCCTCTCTCCTCTTATCCACTGGAGAGTGAAAGGACAGAAAGAGAGAATGTGCACCTCTCTGCGCTGGAGCCCTCTTCATTACGTGCTGTCTGCCCGCCATCTCCCTTAGCCTCCCTGAGGGGCTTCCCTTCTCCCCCACATCCAAGTGAGGTCTCAGACACTGCCCAAGGTCAGATGGCTAAGAACAGGACAGGACGGGAGCACCGTGCCCCTTTTCTCCCACAGTGCTATTGATTTGGAATACAGCGAAACATCTTTGGGGGTAATGACATGTGCGATGTGACCTGAGGTGGTCATGCTCGCCATCTATGATGGATGAGGGTAAATGAGCCTTTGCCTTCACAATTCATAAGGTTCCTTTGTGCATTTCATCGCTTCTGCCAACAACCTTCCTCCCACTTCACTTCATGAGGGCTTTCTACTCTGTTTCTAGTCAGCTGGGCAGGGCACGTTAGCCTTGTCCGATGCCGTGGCTCCCTTAGAACTGTGGCCATGATGACACTTTGGCTTATACGCTGGCCTACTGGAGACACTGGGTACTTTCCTGCTGAGTGGATGAGAAAACAGTTCTACGAATCTACAGACAAGTCGACCACCAAGGAAACAGGCCCCTAATTCTTCAAGCTGCCTATAATCAGCACTGCTTTGGGTCAGCGCGGGGATGGCGAATGGGACCTGCAAGGATGCCACACAGTCAGGGCAGTGGCTGTTTGACAGTGACCGTGGAGTCACTTATAGAAGAGTTCATGCATGATTGGTGACACCTGATATGTACACACGACAGAGTGTCAGCGAGAACAATTATCCTCTGTTCGCCACAGAGAATCATCCATCATTCACTTGTCCTCAGACCAGAGACCACAAGGGACATGATGTCAACGCTTTCCGCCCCTCCACAGGCCTAATACTCAAGAGAGCAGCACCTAAGTGCATCACTTGAACTTGTTTCATCTTCACAACAACCCCGAGAGAGGGGCTGCTATAACCCCCACAGCAAACTAGGCACAGAATGCTTAAGAAGCTGGCCGTGTCCTACAGGTTCTATGTGGCCACGCAGAGGTCCAACTCCACAGCCCACCTTGGCTGTGACAAGGCTGCTCTCACCAAGCCTGCTGGGTGCAGCTTGCAGCCTGTGGCAAGGGAGGCAGGCTGATGCGCTACCCAGAGATCCCAGCTACTTTCCACCACTGGAGTCCAAGGCCCAACCCTGGCCCTGTCACCAACTGCTGTGTGTCCTTGACCAGCCCTTCCCCCTCTCTGGCTGGGCTCAGGGCTCAATCTCCTCCTCTGAGGGATGAGAATGTGGGTCACATCTCTGTCATTTATCTCCAGCACTTGCCAGGATGCCTGCAGATCAAGACTTTCTGAATTAGGTGAAACTCTACACAGTACTTGGTACAAAGCAGCCAGGGAAGAATTAAACCTGATATTCTTTGGGGGGAAAAAAAATCAAGCAGAATATAAACCTTACTGATTTCCTTAAGCCCTAGGAAGCCAGAGATAAGACAGGCAGCTCAGATAATTAAAAATGGGCCTAATTCCATTCATTAGGTTCATTTTAATGCCTCATCTGTGTGGTAGTGGGAGTGTTAAGTCTGGCATTTGAAGCTATTTCCAAGGCAAGATTTAGAGAGCCTGAGAATAATTCCCAAGGACCTTGTCGTAATGCCAAGATTATACACTCGGTGGAGACAGCCACGTACATGCTCCCAGCTGAAAAGCCGCAGGATTTCGCTAACCGTGCTTGGCTCAGGTTAAGCCCACATCATCGTGTGTTTCTGAGCACAGAGCTCAGCCTGCCACTGGGGCTGGGTGGACAGAGCACAGAATAGAATACAGGAGGCTGGTGAAGGGTATAGCACCCCCGATAGATGCCTTCCCTGGGCAAAGGTCACATAGGGCTGGCCAGCAGGGATTCTAACAATGGCTAAAGCTTCCTGCACTTGACTGGCCAGAGCAACTGGGATCCAGAGTCGTGTGGACCCTGCAAAGCCTCTCTCATGGCCCAAGCCCGTCACGTAAGTTCTACCCTAGCCTTTCCAAGCTGCCCCAGAAACCCTGAGCCACACCTGCCCTGCCCATGGCCTACCCTAGCAGAGGACCCACCTCCCAGGGAGCTGGGCCAGGCCCAGGAGACAGGCATGGGCAAAGGCCCGGTGCAGGGGAGGGATGAGGCCCCACCTACCCAGGCCTGTCACCTTCCGCAGGCAGGTGAGCGCTTGCTGCAGACGGCCACACTCCTCGGCACTGGCCCCACAGCGCTGCAGTGTCTCCTTCACCTTGGCCTCGTCCATCTCCAGCAGGGCATCCAGCTGATCGCCCGTGAGCTCTCGGAGGATCTCCTGAGGGGCACAGAAGAGACAGGCAGAGAGCTGGGTGAGCAGGCAGGCCCAGTGCTGCAGCATCTTTGGCCCAGCCCTCCCTGCTGAGTGGCAGGGGCCAGCTGCTGGCCAGGCTGGCCTCCCCCACCAGAAGCCACCGCTTGTCTGCGGACACAGACATTTTCCCCGCCCTCAGAGTTTCCACAGACAGCAGCTGAAGGGGAGACGCCAACTTTAGGGTAGGTACAGGGAAAGGAAGAAAACAAAGTTCTGCATGAGGGCACAGCACCCTCGAGTTTCTTTTTATTCCTCTGCACAGGAGTTAGGAATCACGGTCACTATTTACAATGACAAACGGTTCAAAGATGGCCCTTTACAACTGTCCTGCCTGAATCAGACAAGAGAGATTTCAAATAAAATTGGCCCAACAAAGGATTAAAAAAAAAAAAATTGAACCTCACCAGGTACCACACAGGCACTTACCAACTTGTCTATTTAACTCATTCAAAACTGGTTATCCACCAGGAGTGACGGCGCATGCCTATGATTCCAGTGCTTGGGAGGATGAGGCAGGAGGATCATGTGAGTGCAAGGCCAGCCTGAACTACATTAGTGAGACTCTGGTCTCAAAAAAACCTCAAAAATAAATAAATAAATAAGTAATACCCAGCCCACCTGATGCCTAAAGCAGGGACCAGACAGGCGTGTCACCTAGGATGAAGAGAAGACACTGGAAGAATTTATGACCTTCGCCCCAAGTGCTATTCCCGATTACAGTATATTACATGGCAACAGGGAAATGGGCCAAGTAGACTTACACGAGCCCCTCCAACAAAAGATTTTCTCCGGGCGGCAGCAGAGTTAAATGTAAAAAGACCTTGGTGAGGACTTTAGAGATAGAGAAGGCCACTTGAGAGGGAATGCAGGTGGCCTCTTGGACAAAGGGTGACACAGAGCTGACAGCCAGCAAAGAAATGGGGGGACCTCAGGTCTATAGCCATAATGGGGTGCTGAGAACGATACGCCCAAGATAAGGCATTTTGAGGCATGCTGAGCAATGTCATCTAAACTTAGGAAATTAAAAGTCCTTTAAAAGCAGGCTTAGCATCCAGCTCTCTCTAACCTTGAGCTGCTTCTCCAAGTGCAGGGACAGGTTCCCCCTAGAAGTCTTACCTAAGATCAGAATGCAGGCTGGGCGAGGTCGCACACGCCTGTAATCCCAGGGCACAGGACACCAAGGCAGAGGGACTGCAAGTTCAAGTCCTGCCTGGGCAACTGAACAAGACCCTGTTTCAAAAAATGTTTTAAATAAAACAAAAAGGGCTGGGGATTCGGCTCAGCGGCAGAGCACTCCTGGGCTTTGATCCCCAGTTCTGAAGCGGGGAGAGAAAAATTAGACTGCAACAGGGAGCGCCACTGTTTCTGTCCCACCTGAA
>PVJO010016242.1:17886-42695 GCA_004026905.1 Hystrix cristata | reverse complement strand
GTATTGGCAGCTTAGGTGTTTTTGCTGTTGGGCTGCTTTTTAAATAATTCAGTTGTTCCTGAGAAAGTGTGCAACTAATCTCAGGAACAGGGATTTCATGGTGGATGTACCCAAGGGAGTCAGTGGGATGTCCTGTGCTGGGCGTTTTCTTTAGATGCAGAAGGCAGAGGGCAAGGGCGACAAAACCATTCTGCGGTCCAGTCTTCTGAGCAGTTGGTTCCAGTTCTCTCCGGCTTGCATTTCACACTTCTGACTCTGTTTGCACAGCTGCTGCCCCCAGAGCTGTGGTCTATTTCAGAAACACAAATGCATGGAGTTTTACAGAGACTAACTGGAGACACTTCTATAAGAATGTGGGTAGATATCTTATGGCAGTATGGTGTCGTGGATGTACTCACCTGGACACATGGAGCCTACCGAAGACTTCGGGGCTCCTGAGCTGAGATGGCTGTTGTTAAGGTCATAGACTATAAAGTGGTGGCATTATACTTGCTAGTGAGACAGACTGAGAATGCTTCACAGAAGGAATTCTAAATGCCATCATGCATCGTTAATTAGTACTGATGAAAGAAGCAGGCGGAGAGAGAGGAGACCTAGGATGGTGCCTCAGCATTGGAAGCAGATACAAGGGGCAGAGGAGGGTCTCAGCAGGTGTGAAAAAATCTGTAGTGCCATATGTGGAGAAGTCCACAGTGGCTCACTCATCCCGATGTGTGATTGGCAAGTGGAAATTTCTAGTTACTTCAGGACTCGGGAGAGGTTTCCCTGACGTGCCAAATCGTACAGGATTTTGAAGTGAAGGACATTATGAAAGAACACATAGGTGTGCTGTTTATTATAGGTGTGGATAACTTTTAGATAAAAGCAGCCGCGAAAATCCTAGCAAAGCTTTGTACTCTCAGGCCAAGAGACTTCAAAGTCTTTTGAATTCACAGAAACAGAATTGCATATTGTTTGCCAAGGCATCTATCCTTTGAAAAAGGGATATATTTGGTTCTACTGATTCTCCAGGCACAGTTAAGTACTCTTCAGTTTGAGTTCTCGGAAATATAAGCACTGTCGCTCATTTTGATGGACTGTGTCTTCTAGCACTTTTGGGTTGCTTTCTATTTTGTATTTAAAAACTCCCACCTATATTTTAAGGGGAATAAACATGTTTCACTAGAAACATTAAGGCCAATCCAATCCTCTTTGATAAAGATAATCCATATTCTTTAACTCATCTTATAAAGGTATGAATAATAAACTTCCTACTTTGACCACGTTATTTACACAGATCCTAAAGCACCAAGTCAATTTTCTCATCTTCATACAGGCAAAACTCCAGTGACATGATTGAGACTTTCATGTAACTGGCTGAAGTTTTCGACTTTCTTTTTTTGTTTGTTTTTTTTTGTTTTTTTGGGGTTTTTTTGGGGGGGAGGAGCGGTGCTGGGGATCAAACTCAGGGCCTTGTGCTTGCAAGGCAAGCATTCTTAACCACTGAGCTAAATCTCCAGCCCCAGTTTTCGACTTTCTTCTGCTACTATTCCCTTAAATTACTACTGCTGTATGGTAGATAATTTTACTTAAGGTTTTACTGTGACTTTGTTTCCTCTTTTCTAATCTACTCATCCCAAGTAATAGTACAAGCTCTTAAGGAATGGTCACCTGTTTTCATCTTCTCTGTTTTCTCTCTAAGAACAAACTAATTCCCCTCTCTTTTGCAATCTTGTTGAATTTTCTCAGGACAGCTGTATATGATGTCACAACCAGCTGCCATTTGTCTGTTTCTTTGTCTGGATTGTGAATTCCTTTGCTTTGGAGTGGGGTTCACCTTATTATTCCTTGTAGTGGCCCAAGCTGGACCAGACTCATAGTAGGACCCTCCCTAGGAAATGTTGAATTGTATCCTTTTATAAGGGTAACGATGGACTGTAATTCCATAGTCATGGACCACCTGGGCCACTGACAAATTTCATTTATTCGATTACTTTGATGGCAGTATGAGATCATTAGAAGAAACTAGTTTCCAACGGACAGACATGACAGAAGAGAATACACCTCCATTGCCCAGCAACTTCCATCCCAAGTGGCAGGATGCCATTTCATCACGTGCCTGGAAAAACTTTTCTATGTGGGAAATGATAGCAGCCAATGTCCTTTGTTTGTGCTGTACGCTAGACACTGTCAAAGTTACATTCTGTCCTTAATTCTTTTAACCCTTGTAATAACCTTGTGAAAAGATGACACGTTCTTCCATATGTGAAAATATAGATGGAGGTTAAGAAATGGCACCAGAGAGCCGTGATCGAGCCTGGCTCTGGCCCATGTGGTGTCTTCTCTCCAGTAGTCCCGCCACATTCCACTGATGTGCCTCACATCGGCTGGTTGCTGGCAGGAAACACCAGACGAGGAACAGCGAAGACCCAAAGATAATGCAGACATGAAGGGAAAGTTATTTCTGTTAATAATGAAGCAAATCCCATAAGCTTCAAGGGGATTCCTTCAAAAGAAAGCACGAGGCCCTTTTTTGTCTCTGTTTTACCCTCCCTGTGCGAATCCTACATTAGAAGACACTGAAAGTCGTCTTTTTCTGACATAAGGAGTGATGTGGGAGGGTGTCTCTGCTGGTACATGGACCTAGCAGATATCCATTTGAATTCACAAAATATACCTAAATAGACATAAACACAGTTTCAGTATGTACCAGCAACCCACTCTACAAATTCCAGGTTGAAGCTCTACCTGACTTCACCTTCTGCGGAGACTAGGTGAGCCATTTCCTTCTGGCCACTTCTTTCAGTACCTGTACATTAGCACAGCAAGTCTTACCTGTGATTTTCATTATAAGGAAAACTCTTATTTGACAGACATGAGGCTTGTTGGACTTGTGAATTTGGTGCTCTCCATAACTACCGTAGCCCTCATTCCCACAGATTTCTGGCACATGTAGTTTGCCTCTGGCTTTGTGCATGTTTATTTCAGTGCAGAGGGTACTGTGTTCTATTCCTGAACTTAGCCTTGGAGAATTCATGATGAGAAATGATAAGGCTGAAGGAGAGAGGCCTTCTTTTCCTCCGGCCTTACAAGTTCAGCTTCTTAAGAGAGCTTCCTCAGGAACGGAGACCTACCAATGGCTGACTTTTTAGCTAAAAAAATAGAAAAGTTCCATCTTAGGTAGTCCAAGACCCAAGGCAGGGAAAGAAGCACATGGCCTAGGCTCAAAGTAGAAGGTATTCAGAAGAAGCAAAAGTCCAATCTTGGGGTTTAGAATTCGAGGGTAAGATGCCGATCCCTGAGTGGACCCTTACACGGAAGGATGAGAGTTGGAGAAACTTGAGTAGAGGATTGAATGAAGAGAAGCAGCTGAGACTGAGCTGATGTGGGCTCCTGGGGGTCCAGGATGCTGGAGTGTGCCACCCTACCTGTTGATGGGTTGCTCAAACGCAGGCACATGTGTAATCAAGATGACAATTACTATGATAACTTTAAAGCTACCCAACTCTTTGTAAGCTACAGTGAAATATAAAATGTGAGCACGTTGAAGACTCCTAGTGCTCTAACTCTTGTTACCTGCTTGAATTGTTTTGTGAATACTTCGAATAAATCTTGTTTTACCATCTGTGTTTAATTGATGAATATCTTGACGTGGTGGACTGAAAAATTAAGAATGATTGTTCTTTGAAACGACTTGTCTGTGTTAATTGAAGATTTTTCAGTACTGTGCAACCAAAAAAGAAAAGAAAGATATAATCTGAGTGCTGAGACAAGTTTTATCTATGATGTTGAGTTTGAAATTGGGGGGTAAATCAAAGAAATTTTCTCATTGATTAGTTTTACATTAAATAAATTTGGTAGTATGAAATTGTGTGAAGTATTTTTAATAAAACCTTTTTCTGTTTTGTGCATTGGGGTTTCTTATTAAAGTTTTGTTTAAAAATGGTTTCACTGCTTTAAAAACATTTTAACAGCAACAACCAAAAGCCCAAACATTTGGACACACCATACCAACAACTGCTACTTGTTACTGCACTGCATTACAGAAATGTAGTTTGCACAACACAGAACAATTTCCACATATGTAAGAGTATGGTCATATTTCCCCACATGTTCAGTTGTTTGAGTGATTAAAAATTATTTCAGAATTTAGTTGCAATGCTCTATCAAATGTTAATATCTTAACATCAGTTTCCTTTGTGGCTGGATTTGTTTTTGGTAATAATTCATTTAATGCTTTAGACACAAAGCATATTTGTGAATTTCAACAATTTCGAAGAGGAAGATTATTTTATCTTTGATTTTTTTTTCAGGTAGAGCCAAATTGCATAGAGGAACCCTTTTGTGTATCCAATAGCAACATCATTCTAGGATGTCCTACTTCTGGCAGGGCCGAATGTGGCCTATTTTCATCCTGGTGCCTTTAGTGGGGTTCTCTTTGGCAGGGACCGTCCTGTAAACTGACCTCTCTGGCCCTCTTCCCTATTGTAAAGGAAGTGCTCTTCCTGTCCTGTCCTTATCAGTGCCGGGGTTGTGATTTCACAGGGCTCTACAGCCTTGATGAGATGCATGAGAGGCCCTGGGAAGCTGGGCTGGCATTAACAGATGCTGAAGGAAAGAGCCCAGGGCAGTCTGTAGATGGGAGAAAAGGAGAAAACTGTCACTCCAGATTGTACTTTACTTCTACTGACTTTCCATAGATTGTGCTTTTTTTCTTCCCTCTCTCATTTTCTGTGTATGTAAAATAGTACATTTTAATGTCAGAGAAGATCAAGAATGATAGTATCAAAAAATGCGATCTTTGAGAAGTTTCTACTCCAACTCAACATGACATTTCACTAGTGACAACTCAACTGCTATTAGGATTTGGTAGATGGGTCCAAAATACAAAGGAAGCATTCAGCTCAGAATCCATGCTTTCAAAAAGGAGGGGAAGAGAGGATGGTGATAGGAATGGTTTTAATGAGGCTTATTTGCATATAAGAAAGAAAAGCCAGCTGTTTGATTCATTATTGGACTGAAAATGATGAGAAGCCTGTAAACCAGTCATAGTCAGTCTGGCTGTATTTACATTTCATCTTTTTTCAGCCTGGTTACTCGGATTCACATAAATCAGTACTAATGGGAATATCCAGGATAAGTGCTAATATTTGGGCATACAATTTGAAAAATGATTTTGTTATAACTACTTCAGAAGACAATTACGGTTGGGGGAATTCTTGTTTAACTATGTTTTGCTTAGCTGTTTCCTGTTGATTTGGTCCAAAACAAACATCTTCATTTAGAGTACATGAGAAGACAAGGAAAATGTAAAGGAGAGGGTCTAACTTCTGAAACATTTACTTGGCCACCATTTGTTCCCTATAGCTTTTAGAGCCTATGCAAATCCCAAGGTCATTACGGTTCAGCTCTGAAGTCTCTAAGACACAGAGAATTTATTTGCAACAAATACATAGACAGACTTTAATTTCCTTCAAGAACAGAACATCAGGAAGACAATTTAAATGGCTGGAAAATTTAAGTTAAACACGGAATTCTTTTTTTTTTTTTTTTTTCCTTTTTGTGCTGGGGATCAAACTCGGTGCCTTGTGCTTGCTAGGCAAGCACTCTAACCACTGCGCTAAATCCCCAGCCCTAAGCACACAATTCTTAATTGGAAGATGTTAAAATGGACAGTGGATGTAGGTGATGGGATTTGCTTCCCCAGAGAGCACATGTGCTAAGAGGGAGGAAGAGAAGGATCTATTTCTTCACCCCCCGCACACCACTGTGGTCTACCTGTTATAGCATCTGGATACTTTCTGCAGGAGAAAGACTTGGAGGCTAAGCAGGGTGTCCAGGTTTTCATAATTAGCAAATGCTGCAACCAAGTTGAAATCCAAGTCTTTCCTTTTCTACTAAAAGACTTCACTGTGCTACTTCCCCCGGAAATAATTTTTGGAAGTTGAGTTTTCTTTGAAGCAAATGATACATTTGACTTGCAGAGGAGTCTCTCTGAGCCCCCGCTCTGTGTGAAACAGAGGCCGGGGGACCACAGGATATGTGCCGGGATTATTCGTGTCCAGACAGATGTGATGGCATCTTTCCCAAAAGCTGTGAGCAGCTCCACACCTTGAACTCAGCTCATGTGAAATTTTGCTTCAGCCACAAAATAAACAAACCTTCCTGACAAAGCAGTAAATGGAGAAAGTAAATGAGAAGAAACACCCAAATCTACAGGTAGCCTACGGACAATTTAAGTCAAAGGAATAACCTTCGATGTCATTGTGAAAATATAAAACCTCACGTAATCGGAGTAGGCTTGAATTTTCTGGGTACTGTCATAAAGTTCAGAAGGTGTTATGATGAGAAGACTCTCTTTGTGAATTGCGTTTGGCATTCATCACTCTCCGGAAACGTTGACCAGACCCATCACTGGGCTCCCCACTCCTGGAAAACATTGCTCTCGGGTCCCTCTTCAGTTCACCGGGATAGGGTATCCTGAATAATAAAAGGGGATATTAGCTGATTTTTCAGTGATGTTTTCTTTTGAAAGGTAGAGCATAGACTCCTGGCTGAAACCGGAAATTGCTGTGTTCTTTCTGACTGGCCTTGCGATTTGTGCAGTTCTTCTCTGCCAGCTTTAGGTTGCAGTGTGTTGTTGGTACCTTCATCAGAATGTGGGAGTCCATGGGAGGGCCTCGGCCACCAAAAGAGGCAACCTTGGGCAGCCTGGAGTTATCTCTGGTGCTCAGGAAAAGTCTCCTTGGAAGAACACAATCTCCCTGGCTCTTGAAAGTGAGCAGCCTCTTATCCTGCCAGAACTTCAACCACAGTGAACAGCACTGGTTTCTCCGAGGAAACCACAACAGGAGAACCACTGGTGCCTAGGACAATGCAGCCGTGGTGGTTACATTAAAATCAATAAGGGCGCAGCCCCAGCAGTGTGAATGGCAGAGAAATGATTCCTTGAAGTTAGAATCTGGAAAGAAGGGTGGCTAAAAATGTTCCAGAGCTAATGGATCCGCTCTGGTTTGTACCGTGCTCACCCCTAGGGGGTGGATGTCGCCTCTCTCATCCCCAGGGTTATCAGAATCTCTGTGGATGGAGACAGAACATTTTCAATGGATTTTCAGGAATGTGTTTTGTTATTCCATTTTCTTCCCCCAGAAGGCTAAGTACTCAGCAGAGTATATGGAGCAAGACACAGTGGGTGTGCTTGACCCCCGACATGCTGATGAGACCCCACTCTGCTCTTAGAGGTAACCTTGCCACTGGTCCTTATTGTCCTGGAAGATGGTAGAAACCCTTGGGGACATACTTGTCAAATGCTTCAGTGATGGCAAAAATCACTCAGTAACTCAAGTGACTTTCCTTTCTCAGGCAAGGCTGAAGGGCGACATCGCACACATGAGTAGAGGGTGAGTTGTCAGAGCAAACAGTCCAGAGATGGCAGTGCTTGGAGTGGCCCACAGGCCCAGCACTGCCATGGTGCCAGCAGATTCTGGCTGGGCACCAGCGGATTGCCCTGGCCAGGCGTTTACATCACAGATACAGGCAAGTGGAGTGGGAGGAAATGACAGAACAAAGCATGACTCTGGCCTCCTGGTAGGAGGTGAAGTTTATGTTTTGCTTCTGTCCCACGATGTAGCCTAATGTATTCCTGGGCCCTGGGCCCTGGGTGTTCTTGGGAAATAAAGCCCGTGAAATGATAGAGCCATAGAAAGCTGATTTGAGTTCCAGTCACAGCCTCACCAACCTCTAGACCAATGGTTTTTGAACAGGTAACTTCACTTTTGAAAGCTCTTCAGTGTTCGTCTTTTAAGGAGTTGTGTGAGTTTGCCTGGACTGCTACAACAATTCCCACAAACCGGTGGCTCACAAAACAGAAATGTGTTCTCTCATCTTCTGAGAACCAGAAGTCCAAACTAAAGATGTTGACAGGGCTGTTTCTTTGCAGAGGGAGAGAGAAAAACTGTTACCTGCACCTCACCTAGCTTTGGGGGGTGTTGGGGAGTCCTCGATGTTCCTTGGCTTATCCGTACCTTATTCTAAACTGTGTCTCGGTGTATACTCCCCCCCCCTTTTTTTTAAACACATAGTCATCTTTATTTCAGTCCATGAATATGGCAGTGTGATCTGAGAATTGCTAGGTGTATTGCGTGTGCAATTTATTAAAAACATGACTAGTTTTGTTTGGAAATCACTATCTCCTTGAGAATGGTGGGAAAAGCCAGATATGATAGTGTCGTTATGAGAAATTTCAACTTGGTAGGACTTTTTTTTTCTGCGGCACTGGGGAGGGAACCAAAGCCTTCACACTGAGCTGCGCCCACAGCTCTTTCATGAGACAGTCTTGCTGAGTTGCTATGTTGCCTGGTTACGACTTGGACGGGCTTCTGAAAAGGTTTCTGGTAACTCTTTCTGGGGTGCTGGAGATCAAGGCCGAGGCCTCCAAGTAATGCCCTTACCTGTATTTTAATTGACCTGCCCACACACAGGGCCGCGTTAAACTCTTCATAGAGGTCTGTGGACACTTAGCTGATGAGCAGCCTGTTACATCACTGGCGAAGGTGTCTGGGACGACAAAAGAATTTGTACATTTGACCAATTCTCAGATGATTCTGAAGTCTTTAATGTTGGAGTAGCACACTTCTCAGTTCATGTGGCTGTCTTTAAAAAGGTGGCAAATGCCATGCCTGGTGGTGCATGCCTGTGGTCCCACACTGTGGGAGGCTGAGGCAGAAGGATCACACATTTGAGCAGTGAGACCCTGACACAGCTCTGGAGTCATCTTCTGTGTTTTTAGTCGTGCTGTGGTGGCTGCCTTGGTAATCTGAATCTGTTGAAAATGTTTGCCGTTCATGGTCTTTTGACTCTGGGGAAGATCAAGAATTTGCAGTAGGCCAGGTATGGTGGTGCATACCTGTAATCCCAGCATTGGGGAGGCTGAGGCAGGAGGAGGGCCATGAGTTTGAGGCCAGCTTGGACTACACATTAAGACCCTGTATCAAAAAAAAAAAAAAAAAAGAAAAAGAAAAAAAGAATTTGCAGTGGCAGATCCAGTGAATAGGTAGACACTATGTTTTTATTTGACAGAAATTGCTGTGTCAAAAGTGATGCATAACACGGACTGCTGTCATGATGGAGGATGAAACTGTTAGCCCATTTCTCAGGCTGCTTCCTTCACATGTCATTTCTTAAATACTCTAATAAGTTCTTGTAAAGCGCAGAGTTCACATTCATGTTCTTGGTTACTTGGCTCCCACACTTCCGTCAAGGTTGAGAAACACAATATCACCTTGATCTTGGATCTTGACTGATGCCCTTTTTTCCCCACAAGGACATCTGGGTTATTTCCATAGAGAACTCTGAACCTCGGTCTCAGTATGATCATCACAGACCCAAGTTTCTGTCCGCTGATGACAGCTACTAAAATACCAAGAGTCTGAAGTGGCACAGGTGCGTAGTTCCGAAGAGAATTACAGATGGGTGTTGCTCTTGTTCAGCAGTCAGACGCGTGGAACAAATTTCATGCTCGGCTCATTCAAGTCTGTTAAAATACTTAGAGTGGAACTGACCTTCAGAGCCTCTGAAATGTCCCCAACATTGTCTTCCCTTTCTAAGGACATTGATCATTGGACTTGGGGCCCACCCTAATCAAGGACAATCTCATTTCAATATCTCTACCGTGGTTACATCCACAAAAATCCCGAGTCTGGATCAGGTTGCATTCTGAAGTTCCTTTTGGGGAGCTAGTATTTATCTGACTACAACAGTGCTGAGAGTTACACTGTGCCCTACACGGGTCTGTTAGAAAACAGTGAGATACTCGACATGTGTTTTCTGAAATAGAAGGGTTACATCTCTATTTTTGTTGCTTTCCAACTCGGGGGTCTTTGTAAATTAGTAGAAAAAGTCTCTCTTCCGTCCCTACGTTCCATTTTATTGTAGCCTGATCTCCACTTATCGTCCTGTAGCCATTTCCTCTTGTATCCCTTCAGGCATGTTTCACTACAGCCCAAAGAGATCACTTTTTTCCTGACTCGTCATGTGCTTTCATCCCTCTTAATTTTTTTCTACTCAGTCTTTCCGCTTGCTTTAAGCGCTCTTTCCTGCCTTACTTATCTTTCAAGGCTGGGCTGAAATCCCACTTTGGCTAATCATTCTCCTTCCTGTAAGCTGAAATTTGTCCAGGGGTGTGCTGGAGCTAGCTCCCACTGGCTGGGGAGAACTGACTGCCGGTTGTCAAATATGCAGTAATACTCTTGGCGCCTTGAAATTGGCCCTGCTGAAAGTATTCACATTGTGGAAACCAGCAGAGGCTACAAGTCAGAGCTCTCTCTGTCTCTCTCTGTCTCTTTTTAGCACACAGCTGAATTTTTCCTTTCTCTATACTTTGTATTTACCTCTATTTTCACATTTTGAACATTGTCTGTTACATTTAGTTTTGTAAGGTGCCATCACTTGTAGATATTGAATTCCTTGAGAGCAAAGAATTCTATACGTGGTAGAGGATATGGAGTTGTTTTGTGTCTCGTAGCACCTAATCCATAGAAGATGCTCAATAAATGCTTGTAAATATAAGTAGAGTAAAGGAACAAAGAAGACACTAATGACAGCCCACATCTACTGAGCCCACACCAAGTGCCAGCAACTCAGAAACAAGTGCAATTACTACATCCATTTTACAGAAAGTGAGGCTTCAGAAGATGAGTTGCTTGCCCAAAGTCACACAGGTGATAGGTGAGCCACAGAAGTCTGACTGCAGGCTAGCTGTTCAGCACTGTTAATTTTTTTTCTCAAGAGAAATCTTCAAATCCAGACCTCTTGCATCCGGCAGCACATCCCCTAGCAACCTTGACTATTGAGCACTTGAAGTACGACTTGCCTGAGAGGTGTAAAACACATTGCTGATTTCAAGAACTTGGTGTGTAAAAAACAAATGTTGAATGTTGAAAGAAGAGTTTAGATATATTGGACTAAAATCTAGTAATTAAATTTAGTTTTATAATGTGGCTACTAGAAAATGGCTCATATTTCTTCTTTGGGGGGTTTGCTGGGGCTCGAACTCGGGGCTTTGTGCTTGTTAGGCAAGAGCTCTACCACTGAGCTAAATCCCCAGCTTCGTATTTCTATGGACATATAGACTACTGTTTTCTAGGGCCTGGTAATTCTTGCTCCCATGTCTGTACTAGGATTTATATAGTCAAAGAGATCTACACTTATCGTAAGGTGGGGCCAAGGCATAATAATTCAGAGACGACCCCACATTCCTTACTTCTGCTGAGATTCTCCTTTTGGCACTGAACTTCTGGGACTGGGTATTTGTTATGATAAAGGGATACAGGTCAGGGCTGCAGCTGCATTGGCATCTTGTGAAAAGCTTGGGCATCCAGAGAGTCGTGGAACAAGGTTGGAGCTATTGACCAAAATTTTATCCCTAAATAAGTTCTGAGTATCACATAAAATAAGTCTTGCATCTGCTCAGTTGGAGGGGAGCCACTGCTCAAAAGAAGATATTTCAGAGGAATTAATAATTCTTCTCTTCCTTTAGGACAGAAAGCTTTCTTCCACTAAACACCAAATGGGCCATTCGAGAACCCCACAGGTCTCCCTCACTAGCTGAGATGAGGTCAGGGGGATGAGGAGCCATTTCCAAAGTGAGTAGAGAAAATGTGCAAGAGTAGGTAACTACTATTTAGCCATTTTTAGAAATTAAAAAAAAATCTATTTAGCCATTTTATCTCTGTTGGGTTATCACAGAAGGCAAATGGTAAAGGAAAGAAGATACACAATTTTGTAACTAGGTCGGATGTTTCGGATAAAGGGAAAATGGGACACCAATAGATGTCACTACGTGAAACCTGCAAGCCTCCCTCCTCTGCCTGGGGAGTCTTTGGTGCTGTAGTGGGAGTCAGAAGGAGAGAGAGGCAGGATGTAAGAGCCCTAATCTTCCTGACTTTCTAATGAAGTAAAT
Organism: Hystrix cristata; assembly: GCA_004026905.1. Lineage (NCBI taxonomy): Eukaryota > Metazoa > Chordata > Mammalia > Rodentia > Hystricidae > Hystrix > Hystrix cristata. The sequence continues at coordinate 30,757 of PVJO010016242.1, read as the reverse complement.
TCTAAAATGTTATGATGACATTTTATGTTTCTCCAGAGTGCTATAGTTTCAAGTAATTATTTTGTATTTTCTTCAGTGCTCTGTGTCTCCCCCAGAAACATTAGGACTCTCCCTAATTTTGCAGCCCGGGCCCTAGTGCCTAAGCTGTAGTTTTGTGGCCAGTTCTGATTGCTTTGGCAGGAGGTTTTTCCTTGTACTACTCTGAAATCCCACATCTATGGAACTGAGTCTACCTAAACTACCCCACTTTGCGTGAGTGGGCTTTGCAAAGGCAGGTGGGGAGGATTTCCGCTGGCAGGTGAATCCATCTGCTGCTGCTTAGTTTACTGAGCACCGATGTTAATTTCAAAGATCTGTGTGTGTGTTACACACGGACACACGTGTGCGCACAAACACACACACAGATAATTCCTCTAAAGAGAACAAAGTAAGAGTTTCAGAGCTGGAAAAGATTCTTAAGAATCGTCTAACATAACCCTGCACATTTTTAAGTGACCCAGAAAGATTAATTCTTACTTACCTGTCTGTCAATTGCCAGTCCAACCCCATTTCCCAACCCTTCTCTAGACGACTTCCGAATCTCTGATTTCATTCGTAGGAGTGAAATGGATGGCCAGAGCCTGGTTTTCTGTTAAGGTGCCCATGCGTGGTGCATGTCGCCCAGGGAACATCTAGTTTCACAGCAGCCTTGGAATTCCCTGCTTCCTCCTGTTTGTAAGCAGGGGTCATTTGTTTCAGTTAATATAAATGACATGAACCGAGACACTCTTACTGGAGGAGTGCAGGCCCCCCTCTGTTGTTAAGCAGGGAAAATAAAAAGAACTTTTTTTGTGGTACTGAAGAGGGAAGCAGGGCCTTTACATGGAGCCTCACTCCCAGCCCCTTCTGAATTTGAGACAGGGTCTTGCTAAATTGGTTGGGCTGCTCTGGAACTTGTGACCCTCCTCCCTCGATCTCCACAGAGTATTGGGATTACAGGCCTGGGCCACCACACCAGGCTAAAAAGAGAACTTTGAACATCCTTCAAAAACTGCTTTCCTGGAAGAATGATCCTATCCAGCACCGGAGAAGGCTGCTATTTTTACCTTTCCTGGGCCAACATCGCTCTTTCTCCATCCCTCCCTGCCGAGACCCACTCTCCCTCTGTCCTTATCCCCCCTGAGTCACTGGCTGTGACATTTTTAGAATGCTTTAAAGAGAAATGCTTCATTTTCTTGTGGGCTTATTTTTTTCTATTTGGGGAAGCCCTCTGGTCTTTGAACACCCGAGTTTCTCTTTTCCCTCAAAGTGGAAATCCATTTGCACAGATACCTGTGATGTGGTTCTGTGGCATTTGGCAACCCTGGGAGACAGCCCAGCCTCTCACCCCACTGGCATTTCCTGCCACTTGGGAATTCGTTTCCTATTACCTTTACTAACCCGGGAAGGTTCGTGTTTTAAGCAGGCACTTCCTGCTTCCGGAGCACTTCTCCCAGGCCAGACACTGTCATCTGAGGATCAAAGGGAGCGATTCGATGCAAAGCTCAGCTAACTGGCACTTTGCTTCCAGGCACTTCCTGGGTGCCATTTATGATTTTTTATAAAGTAGTTTCACTGGTTAGAGTAGTTTTCAGCAAGATTTAATTTTTCTTAGTAACACAAAATTAACATGCCAAATTCCAGCATCTTTAGATAAACAACCAAGTTAGCCTTTAGAGTTGGAGCTGCTTTTAACAAAAACCCTGGCATTGCGATTTGAAAAGCAGTGTCAGGCTCCAGCTCTGTGTGCTCTCTGCCCTTGGCTGTATGGAAAAGCTCACAAGAACACGCAGAGATAAAGGGGAGGAAACTTGTTTTGATAAAGCTCTGTCACTGAAATGTCCTTTTGAACCCAAAGAAGTCACTAAAAGTCTCTGAACCTCTAATTTATGTACAAACTAGGGAGCTCACATTAATTGATCATCATGGTAGGAACTGGGAGATGAAGAGGATGGGGGAACTCACTAAGAGTATCAGTTGCTACCAAGAATTAATGCTAATTGATCCATAGTCAGGCTGCTCTGGCCTTGGAGATAAATGCCTTCCGGGGCCTAATGGGAGTTTTTTAGACTCACCTGGTCTTGATGGGTGCATTCCTTTCTGATGGAGGAGGTATTTGCTACCTGGGAGTGTTTTCCTTCACTTCATGCAAGAGAAATTGCTCTTTAAAATAGACTTCTCTCTGGTGGAGATACAGGAAATGATCCATGGTTTAAAACTCCAAGTGGCCAACCATTGTCGAAAGTACCCAGGAATCTAAGCACGAAGGGGTTCCGGGTTTTCTGTGCTTTCAAGGTGGATATTTATAGCAAATCACAAATTGCCTTCTGCTTTTCCTTCCTCTTGCTCCTTTGGACAAAAAGGTTGTAATTGTAAGAGCAAAACTAATGGAGAAAATGTTAATGATGAATGTCACTGAGCAAGTATGAAACGCATTAGCTTTCTGATTTACATACACGCCTGCATATTCTGGGATGATAGCAGAGAGCCTTTATTCATTTTCAATGTCTCTGTTTTTGATATTGATTGAAATGCTAGTACTAGCCCCAGGAAATAAGATTAATCTTGCTTCTTCCAGAATTTTCCTGATGACCTGGCTGAGCTAAAAAGCTTGAGCACCATGATAGACTATTTAGATTACTACTTGGTTTGGGAGTTATCTGGAAATACTTGTTTGAAGCTCTTATTATAGTTAAGGAATTTCATCAACTGATAACGTGTGAACCTGCCTGAGATAATAAGACGCGTACATATGCGACTGGTGTTACCATCTAAATTTTAGTTGTTTTTCAGCACGGTAACAGATATAGGAGACAAACTAAAGATGGACTAAACTTGGACCCTTGGTGTTCTTTCAATTATTATGACCCTAGTGTATACCAAGCACTATGTTTTATTTTTTTCTTAACTGTAGTTTCTAATGAGCTTTGTTTTGTAACCTGGAACACTACATTAGTCTTCAGAATTACTCCGAAATCAGTTTATTAAAGGGTAAGAGCAGCTCGCAGAAGACTGATGACTTTTTCTTAGGTGACTTTTATTTTCACAGCTATGTAGTGATGCTGGCAGAAAGAGTTCATTTTCAAGAGTGAAAATGCCAAAAAAAAGTTACATGTCATTAGAGATTTAGTTTATCAGCATCAAAATTGTTCTGGATTTCATTAGAATACCTACAAAATTGCAAATGAAACAACAGATAAAATTAGGTTTTTCAGAAACTATATCTATAACCTCTAAAGCATAGCCACACTTCAAAATTGTATTAAATTAGTGCTAAGAATATTTTTCTTAGCAGTTTAAAACCTTGATTAAAAGAGAAAAAGAACAACCACTCCCTCTAGTGACAAATTACAATATAAATTAAGAAAGGAAATTTGAGTAAAATTTTGAACACTGTGAAGAAAGCCCTGTACTTCAGATTAAACATAATTTATATATGAAATTAATAGATGTTAAAATTTAGAAAAATGAGACAATAGAGAAAATTTATTTTGTATTTTAGTATTTACTTTTTATTTTTAAGTATCAGTAACTAGATAACCCAGGTCTTCAGTCCAGTTTGTTTTCTCAGTGTTTTTTAAAGAGCATCATGTCATGTGAATGAGTTAAAAATGTACAAGCTTGGAGACTGATTTGAAGTTACTTTCATTTTTTAATGTTAGTTATACTTAGTTTTGGTATTTGTCGTTGCTTATTTTAGTTCTGACACTATGATTACTTGCTAGAATTTTAGAGTTTTTGGTGAGCGTAAATGGATAAAAGGTAGAGCTATGAAAAATACAGAAGCTACTCACTACTCAGAAATGGAAGTATTAACACTTGAAAGCTGTATGTATGTTTTCACTCTTTTTAATGAAGCATTTGTTTTCATGCTAAAAAGCCGGTGTGGGAGCATCACTGGACTGTCCGCCTGGTTGACTAAGGCCAGTTCAAGAGCCTGGATGTCTCCGTAAAATGTAGCATTGTCTATATTCTTGTCTGTGTGTCCAACATGGCCGTGGGCCCCAACGTAAGCAGTAGCTACCACCTTACCTGACACTTCCAGAGTTTCAGAATCTGTTTCCTGAAAGATTGAGTGAGGTGACCTCCCATTAAAGCAAAGTTTTGAAAAGTAGGAGGAAGCCTGAGTGGAGCAGACTTTTTGGGATGTACTCGGCCAGAAAGGACATCCGTTTTCTAGTTGTTCGTCAGCATCTGTCGGTATCATGCAGGTGTGTTCTCCTCGGAATGTCAAGGCTTATTTTTAAGCTGCTCTTCTAGTGCAGTAATCCCCCAGGAGGGATAATGATCTAGCCTGAAGTAAATTGGGCAAGTGGCAATGGATGATGATGGCGGTTCTGAAATCAAGGACTGTAGATTGGGAATAATTATTGAAAAATACAATCAGGTCATTTTGGAAATTTATGTTCCGTTGTCTTTGTGCAAGAATTGTGCAAAGTGTCTTTTTTACTTAAATTATTTTCTGAGGGATCCATGAAGGGGAGTAAGACGCAGGGCAGAAAATGAAGCTAAGTCTTTCATTTAGGTCATAATCCATTCACAGCCCTGACTCTATTCCTAACCTTACTCCAACACTCACACTTTATTCTGCTGTACGTCTTTTATGTACCCCACCTCCCGTGGCTTTCCTCCAGAGGTGACTTTTGCTTCGTCTAACCTTCCAGTATTCTCACCATGGTTAGTAACCTTCTTAAGGGTAGGAGTCAATCGTAAGTACTGCTTTATCCATAGCAAACAAAGCAGACACAAATATTTTTCAAATAAGAATAATGGTTAGATAAGCATTCTTTAAGACTCAATGAAAACGCCTCCTCGTCCAAAAAGCCTTCACTGAACCATGAAGTAATGATAGAATGTTTATCCTATCACTGAGATCTTAGTAGAAGATGGTATGTTTGGATCTGACAGTATACTTTACATATATTCTCACACTGAACCTTGGGTTTAGGATGATATTCTGTTTAAGATAGAGAATTTGTTGTTTCAGAGAGTTAAAAATAATGTGTCCCCTTGGATTTAGCTCAGTGATTAGAGTGCTTGTCTTACAAGCACAAGGCCCCGAGTTCAATCCCCGGCACCAAAAAAAAAAAAAAAAAAAAAAAAAAGTGTCCCAAGACAAAGAGCTGGTTTAATTTTCTGTCACTGTAACAAATACCTGAGAAAGAGAAGATTTATTTTCACTCAAGGTTTCAGAGGCTCAGTCCATGATTGATTAGACCTGTTTTGTGCATGTGGTGAAGTTTTGTGCACGGCTGAGGGGCATGGTGGAGCAAACCGTTCACATCACAAGCCAAGAGACAGAAGAGAGCAAGAAAAAAAAAATGGCATCCCACAACCCCATTGAAAGGTCTGTTCCTAGTGACCTCAAGACTCCCCATTACCCACCACCTCCCAACTGCTTTGCCACCACTTAATAGTGCCATCCCATGGAACACGTCTTTGACACAGTCCTTTGGAACATACTTAAGATCCAATGTACAGCAGCTAATAAATTCTTGAGTCAGACTTCCAGTTTAGGTGTGTTTAATTCCACAGATTATCATCACACCATACTGTAGAAACAAACTGATCTTTCCTCTTATCTACACCCCCTGAGAATATGAAGATTATCTTGACTGTTCTTATTCTACAGACTACCTGTGTCCCGTGTCTTGAGGATGGTGATAATAGTATAGCTGTGGAAAGCAGATGATCCACCTGCCTGGGTTTGAGTCCTGTCTTCTAACTCTGGGACCCCGGGCCACTTATTTGAGCTCCCCGTGCTTTAATGCCTTACCTGTAAAATGGAGATCATAAAAGTACCTGCTCCATAGGGGACTTTGTGGGGATGAAATGTTATAATCTATGTAAGAGATTTAGCATAACATGTTTAGAAAGCAAAAAGATTAACCAATGTTGAATGAATGGAGAATACTTTATTCCCAGTGAATCATGTAAGTAGTTTTAGGGTTTTTTAAAATTAAAGTTATACCTAATATAATGTTGAGTTAAAAATTTTTTACTCGTTTGCTCTTTGGGGTAAAATTTTGAGCAAAATATATCTTAAAATCTGCTGAATGAGAAGTCATGGCCACAAATTACAGGGAAAGAGAATATATTCCAAATCTTGTTAGCCTTTATGATAGATAGTGTTAAAATAAGTTACAGTAAGTGTCTGGAATTTTGAGTTTACCAAATGCAGAAATTCAGGTCTCTAGTGCTTTGTTGAAGGCGCTAGTTGACTTTTGTGAACACCAGAGTAGGTGTTATGAAAAGCAATACAACACAGATGGGTTGGAATTAATGGGTTCTTTTTGTACTTCTATCCTATTTCATTTGTTTACTTATGTTGGCTATAACCATTTTCTAAACCTGAGTAAGTTGTTTAAGCACTACACAGATTTTTTTTTAATAGGAATTCTGCTCATAGAATTGCTATTGTGCCTACAGAACCTACTCACAGTATCTCTGAGGGGAAAACACAAGATGTAGGAAGTAAACATCAAGGCCCTTGTTCTCTACTTCTTAGCAGAAGATCCAGAGGAATGAATATAGCTTTGGATGATGTAAATCAAAAGTTTCATTCTATGTTATGTTAATTTGTTTTACAAGTATAGCAACAAAAGTAAAAAGAAGTATATTAATACTGCAGCCCCAAATGTTCGATTTTTCAAGAAACTATTTGTTCACAGGTGATATTTAATGTCTTTTCTCATTTCTGTAATGTTGTCAGGAGTGGAGTGATGTTCTGGTGATTATAAAAATACTAACGCTTGTTGAAGAGTCAATCCAAACAGTGTAAGTGGAATGATACAAAGGAAGTAGGACTCACCCTCAGTCCCCCTTCGCACCCAGATATGACCTCTGTGATGTGGTGAGCGTCTTTGCAGCCTTTGCTGTCCTGTTTCTTTCCTTTCCTGCTCTTGCCCACTCTCCTTTCTACGTTGATATTGCTCACTCAAATCAGGCGAGTGACCTTCACTTACCCCACAAGCTTCTCAAATTCAAAACTAGTTTAAACTGGTGTCTGAGAAATGCCCCTTTTGAGTTTCCCGTCTATGCTGCCTCTTAGATTAGCTCCAATTGTTGAGTTTATCTGCAGATACACACTCTTCTTCTTGCATTAATGTCAGCTGTTGGATATGATGTATGTATTTTTTGTTATCTGGGTTTCTCAATATTGGGAGCTGTCAGCTGGCATAGGAATCGCTTGGGGAATGCAGCAAAAGTGCAAATTCATGCTGCGCACATCTGGAGATTCTGAGTCTCTGCAGCCCTGGCACATCCCAGGTACCTGTGCTACTTCTGAGGCCATTTCCTTCCCCAGGGACTGTGTAGTACAGCTCCTCTGTGATCTCTGCTTTGAGGGACACTGCACCTTCTCAAGGGCGGGGAGCTGAAATTGTTACTCTTTCCCCGTCATCTTCCTACTTTCATCCTGACTGATGGATTTGTTTATTTCTTACTTTATTGTGTTGCGTGCATCATTGGTACAGCCAGACTGTGAACGCTGCAGACAGCTTGAGTGTTCTGTGTGACATGGGAGTCTTCTGCGGGCACTCAGTGGGGAAGACATCCTGAGATGGATTTTGTGCAGATTGGGAAGCTCAGTGTGCAGAATGTGTTAATTAACCAATTTCTCTTCATGAAGTGAAATTTGCTGCACTTTGTTTAGATTCTCAGGTTGTTCAGCTGCTGGAAAGAGGAATATCCAGCTAAGGTGGGAATTTAGGCAAAAATTAAAGTACAGTTGTGAATTGTCAGGGCTGCAAGGATATAGAGGTCATCAGAGTCAATGTTCTCATTTCCTGGAAAAGGGAACTGAAGTTCAGACAGGTACTGTGCCTTACCCAAAGCCACACAGCAATCTGTACTGGGCACCACTGTCTAGTGCTCCTTCTAACCCTCACACTGGACAGTGTTCCTGAGACTCACAAGGATTTAGGGAGCAACAACTTCCCACAGCATCTGGCTCCAGTGGTCCACAAGTTCTCAAATGAGGTCGATTATGTGTTGTTTAAGTCACAGTGTCATTTCTTGGAATTGGTTGGTGTGTGCTTGAGGATCTGTTGAAAAAGAAACGTACAGTATAAAACACGAGAATCACAGAACTTTCTACAAGCTGGAGCTCCTGAAACTTTTTGAAGGTCTAGTATAGTCTGCTCGTTTTGCATTGCTGGTCTTGGTAGACACGTGTTCATTTTGTAGACGGGCAAAAGGGATTTTCCTTGGCTCGAAAGGTGTGTGTCTTATTCTTGCTTACTCACTCTGGGCAGCAAGGGATTGACTCGTTTACTCTTAAGAAGTCAGATGCAAAATGTTGTCAGGGAAGAGACTGGGTTCTGATGCATTTTCTCTGATGGGAAATTATAGAGAGTGTGATTGTGCTGTATCAGTTCCTTCCCTGAGCAATGATTGTTGGCTGCTTGAGGCTCTAAAGAAGTTTTGAACCTGCTGGCTTAATTCCTCTCCTAGGAGACATGCCCTCATCTAATGCCAAGCAGGCAAGTCATTATAGATCTTTAATGGCTCTTAATGACTTGTGCTTTCACTTTTGTCATTTTCTTGCCCACCATTTGTGTTTTAAACTAAACCTTTTATTGATTTAGCTCAAGAATTGGGGTACCAGATGTTGACATGTAGGAAGCAGGATAGATATTTAAAGGGATGTAGTAGAGAAGGAGGAACGCTGGGAAGCAAATTTCAATAGAACTTCATACTTGTTCTTTAAACACAAGCCAAATAGTCAGGGACGGGGCCGTGATCTTTCAGAACTTTACACCTGTCCTGGTCATTCAGGCCTCACTCCACCAACCATACTTGCAACTTTGGGCACATGGCTTTGGGGGAGATCAACCTGTGGACTGAAAGTTATGTTAAAGTTAGGTATTTTCATAAAATCACCAGTCGATTTAGGAGTTGGAGTAGAAAATTCAGTACATATTAATATATACATACATATATACACATAAATACATACACATGCGAATTTCTGGCCACAGTATGTTTGGTCTCCTCTCATCTTAGGTGGACAATTTGGCATCTCCATTTTTGAAAAGTAGTAAATAGCTCCTTGCCGTTCTACAATAACTATCAGAAATTTAAGGGAAGCATGGACTCCTGGAGGTTTATAGGAACTCCAGAGCTAAGAGCATTAATGGTATGTGGCTAGATGGAAAGATAGCATTCTGGAGAAAAGCTCAAATCAGGCCCCACTTTGTGAGTCTGTTTCTTCACCTTATATGACAAGTAAAATGAAAAGCCCCAACATAGAATGTTACTCTGGGTGCTCGCTCAGAGTCTAGGCCAAGAGAGTAACAGATGCACATTCCTGCTCCCGAACTCTCCTGATGTGTAGTGTGTGAGTCCTGTTAACCAACCCTTCTGTCCAGGTGTTTCCATGGACGAGGAGCCCATTAATTCTTGGGATAGCCATCTGTATTGTTTGCGAACTTGAATTTGCTCATTCTTTGATTCAACAGTAGTTGCTGTGCCTCTCCTCAGAGTCAGGCTCGGTGCTAGTAATCTTTCCTTCCTATCAAATCCCAAGTCCCTATTTCTGCAAACTCTACTTTTGGGCCTTTCCTGTCCCCTCCGGCAATGTAGGCCTCTTCCTACATTGGGCAATTCTTGCATCTTCTTTGCTTCTTTCCTTTGAAGAATTGTCTTCAGCTATATTCTCTCTCTCTCCTTTTTTTTTTTTTTTTTTTTTTTTTTTTTTTTTTTTTTTTTTTTTTTTTTTTTTTTTTTTTTTTTTTTTTTTTTTTTTTTTTTTTTTTTTTTTTTTTTTTTTGTGTCAGGGATCAAACTCAGGGGTTTGTACTTGATAGGCAAACACTGTAACCACTGAGCTAAGTCCCCAACCAGCTATGTTCTCTTGATAGATCACTTTCCTATCTACCTTTGTTTAGCCTGAATTTCAGCTTTTAAATTTTTCTTAAAATATAGTAGCCCATGTCATTGGCTGTTTAGCCCGTCCTGGGTTCTTTAGGAATCGTACCTCCATTCATGAGGACTGGCTTCCTGTAATGATGCATCTGAAGACTGTTTTCAGCCACTCTTAGGGAGTAATTGTGAATTTTGGATGTCTAAACAAGTGGTCTTGAACGCTCTGGAGTCAACTGTGGCTCTGTGAAACAGGCTTCGTTGAGAAAGTGTCCTGGTGGAAGAAAAGAACAGCACGTGCGCAGCCTGCACGAGGAGAGGTATGTGGCACGCTGGTGAGCCCGAGGCGCTCGGACCCCAGTCGGCATTCAGCTGGGGGGGGCATTAGATGGCATGTGACAGTGGACTCTGCAATGTCACAATTATGTCTGTGTTTACATGTTTCATAGCAATTGAAATTTATGGTAGTTTGTGTTGATGTTGCATCAAAAACACAAGCAAAGAAAAAACAGTTCAGACTTACCGAAGTTCAAAGTGTCTCTGTTTCAAGGGCTACCATCAAAGTAAAACACAATCCCCAGAATAGAACTACATGGAAATCATGTGTTTGATAAGGACTTCTATCTAGAATACATTACAATTTATTATAAATAGGCAAGAACTCACCTAGTTTGTGTAGGGCTTGGGGTTTGATCCCTACTGCTGGTGGGGTTAGGAGGTGCAGTAAGTAAAGCATGTAAGTCCTACAGAGAGAAAATAAAAATGGCCAACAGGGGCATGAAAGATGCTCAACATCCTTGGCCGTCAGGGAAATGTAAATCGAAGTCATGATGTGACATCACTTCACATTCACTAGGATGACTATGATAAAAAACACAAGACAATAATAAGTGTGGACAAGGATGTGGAGAATTTAGACTCTTTATGCATTGCCTATGGCAGTAAAGGTGAACTTTTTAGAGACCAAACGCCCAAACTGCAACCCAAAACCCACTTACTTATTTATTGCAAAGTGCCAACACTGTAGTTAAATCTGAATATCTGATGCTCGGCTGCTGGCACATTGTGGGGCAGCTTGGCATGTGTGGTGGCAGAGAAGGCTCTGGGTGTTTGCTGCAACACACGTGTCATAGGTTCGCCACCACTGGCTCACAGAAATGTCAAATGGTGCAGCCACTTTTGAAAACAGTTGGGCAGCGTCTCAAAAAATTAAGCCTAGGTTAGCATATGACCCACCAGTTCACCTCCTTTCCTAGGCATCTGAGGTGTGATCAAAAGCTATGGTGACTATTAAAAAATTTTAATTTATTACCATAAAAGACATTGCCATTAATCCCCATCAGAACACTCTCCCTCACCTTGTACCCATCGATGTTGTCACTTTCTGAAGTAGTTCTGGAAGTCCTCTTTCATGAGTGTCTCTATTTGCACTGTTTTGGCTGTCTTGATGTCCCAAGTCACCTCAAAACATTTAGCTTTGATGATCATTTTGATTTTGAGGAGTAGCCAGAAGTCACAAGGTGCCAGATCGAGTGAACAAAGTGGACGAGGTTACATCATCATACTTTCAACAGAAATTGGTGTAAATGTTCGCTCACTGAGGGGTGATCGAAAATACAATGAATGCATAAGTTTAAAAATTTAATATAGTGAAAGAGACATCTCTGTTACTCCCCCTAAGAATACTTTCTCTTGCTTTGAGTACTTTTCCCATCATTCTTAGCAATGTATCTTTCACTTTTTAAAAAATTAAAATACTCACCACATGTTTCAATCACCTATTATATTCCAAAAGGAATTAGAAACATGCCTCTACCCAAAACTTGTATGCAAATATAATAGCCCCCAAATGAGAACAATTCAAACATCCATAAACTGAATGGATAAGCAAAATGTAGAATATTCATCCAGTGGAACATTATTTGGCCATTAAAAGGAATAGATGACTGGTATATGCTACAAGGACTAACCTTAAAAACATGCCAAGTGAAAGAAACCAGACACAGCAGACAAATACTGCATGACTGCATTTACATGAAATGTCCAGAATAGGCAAATCCAGAGGCAGAAAGTAGATTAGTGGTTGACTGAAAAACATGGGATTGGGGAGTAACTGCTAAAAGGCACAGTGCATTTATCTGGAGTGATGTGAGTGTTCTAAAATTAGTGGTAAGTGTACAGCTTTACAAGTATACTAAGCACCACTGGATCATACAGTTCAAACAGGTGGCTGTTGTGATATGCGAGATATATCTTTCTTAAGAAATGATACTTTTTAAAGATCAGGGAGAATTAGGGCCCCTCTGGGGGGTTGGCGATGACCGGGAGTGAACCGAGAGTCTTTGCCTACTAAGCTGGAGGAAGGATGTTCTAAGGAAAGATGGTGCTGGGAGTAAGAAAATATTGTGTGGAAACAGAATGATACTAAGTTTTCAAGACAGCAGTTTATGTCTTCTTTTGATAGGCGAAACATTCCTTCTGCAGTACAGCATCATTTACATCAAACTATCAGGCAACAATGTTTTATAGAAGGAAACTTTACAAACTTTGAAAAATATTCCAATGACAAAAAAATTTCAACCCATAATCCTGTGTTTTGTAATATAAAAAAAATAGTATATTAAGAACAAATTCTTGAGCAACACATCATGACCTTCTGTTTCTGTTACTGCTGTTAAAATGACACACTTCTCAGGTGTGTGGCCGGTCCCCAGCAGCAGATATAGGTGGCCCATGATCACAGCTGTTTTCAGGAAGGTGTAATCATACCTCACTGCCTAATGCGCTCCCACAATTACTTCTGATGGGTTTCTTCACCAAATGTTTTAGTGAGTATTGTTTGGGGGGGAAGAAAGTGAACATGCTTTAAAATAGCCCAAGTTTACAGAGATTTGTTATACTAATAAAAAACAGAACATGACTGATTTTTCAGTCATTTGGAAAGTGCTTAGCGAGAAATTATAAAGTGAAAAGGCATTGCATATATATA
>PVJO010016242.1:0-17786 GCA_004026905.1 Hystrix cristata | reverse complement strand
TCCTGGGTTTCCAAGTCTGGCTGCTTTCTCCGAGTCTTCCACAGGGTGGCAGTGCAGGCAAGCCATGTATCGTTAGCTATTTAATTCGGGCTTCACAAACAGGGCCTACCAAGGAATTCAAAGCTCCCGGCCTACACAAAACTGTTTGCTGAAGTAGGAATCAAATGAGAAATTGCACTCGATTTTTTATGTAAAACACAAGATGATAACCACATTACTTTATGTATTTTTTTTTTTTTGGCGAATCCATAAATATTATTACATAGACTTGCAGATACGGGCTCTGATATATAATCATATATATGAAAAGAATTTTTGAAAACCAGTTATAAAGATTATAAATGTGTATATATTATGTTGAAATCAGGATAAGTAGTCACAAGTAAAGGTCAAACTATTTTATTTAATCGAGAAATATGAGAGAACACAAACACGTATTTTATATTCTATAGAGGATGTGAATGTTTAATCAGCACACACCCATAATCCCAGCACTATTGGAGGCTGGGGCAGGAAGATCACAGATTCGGGGTCCGACTGCGCGACTTAGACACTGCTTCAAGGTAAAAAGACTGCAATGTAGCTTAGTGCTAGCGTGCTTGCCCAGCTCACATGAAGCCCGGAGTTCGATCTCCGTTACCTCAAAAAGAGAAAAAAAATGTGCAATTTATATTGTTCTTATCAGACATAGGTATTTTGTAATACCTGCTAGTACATTGAATTTGTCTTACTTTTATGACACAGTTGACTTTTTTAATGGTATAGCAGAGACTTGCTGTGACGCCCTTCAAAATCTGTTTAATATACTCCAAGTACAGAAAGTTTTAGCAGCTGGAAGCAGCGCACGGTAAGAGATTTCGGAGGTTTTCTGCAGCAGCGCACATCCTGCCGACAGGGTCCTACAAGGAAAGCAATACTCCCTCTTCGGCATTCGGTGTGTGTACTCGGGATTTGGAAACGGATGGAGAACCTGGATATACTCTGGATGATTATGTCAGTGACACATTAAGAATATTTTCCTAAGTATTTGAGAAGTATATTCAAACAAGTGCAGGCCTTCTCCCTGGTTCCGCTGTGCCCTACACACCCCTGAAGAACCTCCGGCTACTTAAGGGTTGGTCGTCACTCTTCTGCATTCAATGTCCTTGTCCTTCATCTAGGATGAAGGATGTTTTGTGTTTTCAATCTATAATTTCTGGCCATTTAGGCTGTGATTAATATCTGAGGTGGGCCCCTCTGAAGAGCACTGGAGCCGTCCCCCTCCATGGCTAACCGGCAGCTGAAGCTGGGCAGAGGAAGGAAGTCCCCCCCTCTGAGCACACTTTAAACTGGTTTCTGAGGTTGCGATGGCTCATTCCGTGAATGACTTTCTCAGAATCGCGCAGAGTCACCCTGGGACAATTTCACACGGTGAGAACTTGTCTCATTACCCTGAGAACTTGGGAAAATGCTGATGAACATTTTACGATGAACATTTTATTCCCTGAACTCACGCTGGGCTTTGTCCCAGGCCTTGACTTGAATGCACAACAGTTTTGATATTTGGCCCCACACTTGTACAGCTTTTCTAATGCAATTCAGTGTTTTCAAAGTTGTCCGTTGTTATTATTTTGTCGTCATTATTTGAGAGGAGAACTCTTTCATGTTTAATCAATTCCTGGAGTTAATATGGAATAAAGTACATGTCTTTGGATAAAGGCTGCAATAAAAATGACTAACGGTCTATATGTGAGCAGGAATTCTGTTGCTGCCACCCTGAATCAAAGGAGGACTAGGGGGTCAGAGCCATGGTCACGGGACGTTTCCTATCTAACAGGCACACCTGTGAGTCAGCTGAAAGTTTGTCCTCAGGAAAAGACTGAGCATCCACGGAACAGCCCTGTTCTGAGCATTCGGGCCCCAAGCTCTCACGGCCTTCATCTACGGCAAGGAGAAAAGGTGGTTTGAGGAAAAACTGTGACTCCTCTGCTGTTAATAGTAACCATTACAGTGTTGCATTTATGAATGACCAAGCCCTAAAAGGAGGAGGAGTTATGACGTGTATGAAGATCAGGCCCACTCGGTGCAACCTTGTCAATATCTGCTTTGCAAAGCTGAGCCCTTTTAAACAGGGATGGCAGATAGCTTCTTGATCACCTCTTTAGATACAGTTTACAATTCTGTGAACCCCCGATCCTGACTTGTTTTGTGAGGTAAGTGTGACAGGTTCTGGGACAAGGCCAGCTGGGACAAGGCCAGCTGTGATCCAGGTGGGTGGTCTGAAAAACGGGCTAATGCAGAGATGGGCAGAAATGAACAGGAAGAACTAAGGTGCCGTGAAGACTCGTCAGCGTTACATGGTTAGACGTGGGGCAGACATCTTTGTGCCAGCCATAATTCTAGTAATTTGTTTTGGTGATTGTATTACTGATACAGTGTAACATTTGTGATGTATTAGGCTCTAAGGTAGATGCTTCACATATGTTAAATTAATCACCCAAACAAGCCTCTGAGGTCCCCATTTTGTCCCCTACAGGTGAGGAAACAGACTCAGAGTTTATATTCCACTAGCCTGAGGACTAAGAGACAGTAGAATTCAAACCCAAGTTCTTTTGATTTCAAACTTATTTATGTTACAGAAGATGTTTTTGGAACCTGATAAACCTGATTCATTTGAGAAGAGAAAACAAAGGTTATGGTTTTTCTCTCACCGTCCCAAGTTGATTACTATAGCTGATGCCAATAAAAATTTAAGTGCATGGAGGGAGAAAAAAAAACCAGTCACAGATGAAAGCAGGATGACCACACTTGTGAATTTCCTGGGACAAATCATTGAGTCCTGTTTTCCTGGTGTAATCGATAGCAGCAGCCCCCTTCACTTTTAATAGAGTCCCATTTTGAACTGTACATTAAGGTCATCACCTTGTATATTCATGTAACCTGCCAATTTTTGTCAGAGCAGATCTAACAAGAGAGGCGCCTGCCAGGCTGGAGTAAGCAGGTAGCTAACCATTGTTCTTGTCTTCCAGGGAGCTACCACCCACTTTGCTCCAGGTGTCTTTAGAGGCTTGGCAACTTTTGGTCTCTAAACTGAGTCTAGGTGTTATAAATACAGACCAATGAACTGAGGCCTGACATTCCTTCATACTTCCACATGTAAACACCCCAATTCTCTCTCCCTGATTTCCATGGCATTTGGCCTTCAAGCCATATAAAATTATCTTTCCAGACTTCCAGCCATGTTAACTATTGATCACTCTTGGTGTGTGTTAGTCAGCTTCCTGTTACTGTAAGAAAATACCTGAGATAATCAAGTTTTATAAAAAGTTTATTATGAGCACACAGTTTTGGAGGTTTCAGTCCATGGTCTTTTGGCCCCATTGTCTTTAGGCTTTTGGCAAGACAGTAAGTACATCATGGCAGGGACTGTGTGGCAAGCAAGACATTCATCTATGGTAGCCAGGAAGCAAATTTTAAAAGAGGAAGAGACCAGGGTCCCATAGTCCCCTTCAAGGACATTCCCCTCCATAAGCTAAAACCTCCCACTGTGCCCCACCTCTTAAAGTTTATACTGCCTCTCCTTAGTGCCACCCAGTGGGGACCAATCATTTAATACATGGGTCTTTGGGGGACACTTCAAATCCAAGTTTTAGTAAGATCCTATCATGGATGCCAGTTCAAGTGCATTTGTCAGAAAAACCTTAATGATTCATCTAAAGAATATCATATTTTTATAGGCTAGATAAATACCTCCAGTAAAACTTTCAAAAACAACTTCCTGTAGTAGTATATGACTCCTATGTAAGTAGAGCTGTATCTGTGTAGGATCAACAGATACTTTGGCCAATTATCACAGTCTGATAGGCCTAACAGTTTCCAAACTTTCATTTTCCTTTGAGAAAGAGTATAAGGCTCAAAGTGATGATCTTTACAGGCACATTTCATCCTATTTTTTAATGTAAAGGTGATGAAATACTAAATAATGTGTACTGTTAACATATTTGCATATGGAGCTATTGTTTTCCAAAGAAATTTTGCATCTATTACCTTATTTGATCTGCCAACACTCCTTTGATGAGAGTAGGGCATGAAATTGTATACAGTTTTGTAGAGAAAACACCTGAGCTACGGTGAGGCAGAGTGACCGCCAGCCTGAAGTTCAGCCAAGGCCGAAATGTGGATCTACCTTCCCACAGCGGTGCCCTTCCTCCAAACCAAAGACTTGACAGGTCAACACACTGACCTTAAATGTTTAAAACACTCATTTATTTTTTTCTCACACAGTAAACTATTAATCTCCTCTTATAAAGTTTTCTAAAGAGAAAGTTGCATTCGTTATATTTGGGGTGAAGGCACCCTTTTATGTTTGGGGGTGGTTCTTCCATCTCTTTCTTTTCTCCTATTTTTCCTTCCTATTCAGCATCTCCTTGAATAAGTCTCTTTCATCTCCTCTCTTTTGTATTTTCTTCTAGCCTTAGAGAGGCTGTTTGGGAGAAGATGAATAAACATCTTCAGAATGTGATTTATAATTGATTGAATGATTGTCACTTAGTTAGATCTAATGGATTACAGAGATTTGGGATCGTAACTTTAAAGCCCTGTGCTTCCACATCCAAAGGCTTTGGAAGTCATCTGGATTTTTGTTTGGTAACTGATACATTTTTTCTAGTAGTCATTTGGATTTTTGTCTATCATAAAGGTTGGGTCCCCAGATCCTGTAATTGCATTAATTTCTGCTGTTGAAGTCAAGCCAGATTTTAATACTGAACTTTTGGGCTGTGAAGTATACCAGTTATGATTATTGTCCAATAAAATAGAGAAGTCTCAAAAAGAATATCTCTTAATCTGGGGATTAGGTGGGAATGGATATTTATTTCTCCTTCCTGATTAACTATCTATTTAAAATGCCTTTCTCACAATGCCAAAGGCAAGCTAAGACATGTCCTACTCTTACCAAACAGAAAACCTCCCTGGCAGAGTTTCTCCTTCTCTTGTGGATATTTAATTTGGTTGTATATAGTCAGGAGGTCATAGCCCACGCTGTGTCCATGGAAACTACCCGAGTCTTGCAAACTTGTAGGCGAGAAGGCGCTGTTAACTTACTCAAGGAAATGCAATGAATTTTATATTCAGTCCCTTTTTAAGTCGTGGAGTATGACTTCAAAACCAGTGGAGCTTTTGGAAACAGTTATCACAGGGCATTGCCAGTAAGTCAGTGTTCTCAGGACAAAGGTGTCATTTTTCCGATTCTGGCTCTTCTGGAAACAACGATGTCCAGAATGGTGATGAAGTAATCAAGGCATTTAAAAGTTAACTGTGAGGATCAGGAAACTTGGAAGCAGCTCATTTGGGGATGTTTTAGATAAATGGCCTGTTTGTGCTTGTCTTTTTTGGTACTGAGATACTAAAGTGAAACACAGTGTCCTGAAAAGTGAGTTGTGTTTCCAGAGGTGAACCAAATTACGAGGTGTGCTGAGCACCACACCCGGGAGCGCTCCGCACCCGGGTTTTGGCAGAACTGTTCTCGCGCTCGGCTGTGCTGCAGACTACTTCGCTGTGGGAGCTTCATTTTTGGGTGTCCTGGTTTAATTCAGTGATGGTCCAAACAGATTTTTGAGGGACTCTGTAAATAGCTGTGAAGAGTTTACTGCCTAGATCCTCTGTGTGGAAGTGTAATTAACCTTTTAGAACTGGATAGTAGAGGAACGAAGCATCTGGAGAGAGAGACATAGCAGGTGAAGATTGACTGTGTTCTGCTCGGAGAGGGTGCAGCAGTGCCAAAGGCCCTTCTGGACTGAGTGCAGGGCGCCTGTTAAGGAGGTAAACTGAGGAAGGTGCCTGGAAGAACTGAGGTGTCAGACGCTCACTCATAACTGAATGTGGTTTAACTGCTCACCAAAATGTGTTCTTCCCGCAGGTAGTTGAGGGTGCTTACCTGGCCTGTGGGCACTTTTAGAAAGTCTGAGTTCTAGTGTAGCTCTGCATGCAAACCATCCCTTACCTGGAGACCTTGGGAAAGTTTCTTTGCCTCTGTGGGCATGAGGACCGGAAGCCATGAATATTTTCCATGTTGTTTTTTCTTATTAACCCATCAACCCTTTCAAAAACCCTAAAATTCCATGTCTTTCCATAGTGCTTTTTAAAATCTCCAATGTCCAAAAAACTCCATGGCAATAGTATCAATGTTGAATGTGTTACTTTTGGAATTCTCAAGGTTTCCTAGGACCAGAAAACTTCACGTTCTGTGTTATGAGACGCAGTCATGCAAAATTGCCTTCAAAAGAACCACCTTCCAGTTTTCTGTTTCTATGGTTCATCAACAAGAATGTCAGGAAAGTTCGCTTCACTCTTTATTTTATTCTGGGTATAAATATGAATTGACCTAGACTTTTCCCTTGGATGCAGACTGTCGGGATATCTTTCTGTCTGTTTTTCTCTCTTTCTCCCTCTCCCTACTCTACCATGTGTGTTTAGGGTTTTTTGTTTGTTTGTTTGGTGCTAGGGATCAAACTCTGGGCCTTGTGCTTGTGAGGCAAGCATTCTAAAGACTGAGCTAAATCACCAGCCCTTCCTACTCCACCATGTATCCTGATACTTTTCAGTGGTTAGTTTGTCCCAGAAAAAAATGTTGACTACCACTGTCACGATATTCTCTGACGGCTTATTTGATTTATATGGAGTATTTTGTTGACTGGGTAACCTGAATTAGAATGTTGGGCATAAATAAACTCTGAGGCTATGAATTGCTCTCTTACCGATCTTCATTAAATGCTCAGTTAGTTTCCCATATTGTAACACATCCTTTATCGCTTGTAATCTTGTCAGCCTGGTAGCACAGAATGTTACAGAGGGAAGAGAAAAGAGAAGCATCATACTCGACTCTCTGAGGCCCCAAATTCACTACAATCGAGGGTTTCTGAGAATCATTCATAATGATTTTGCTTAAACCATCACCTCTTCCTTAAGATGTGACACCTGAAGTTTTTCCTAGGAGTGGTTACCATCGCTGTTCTTTACATATTGGCTTCCATACTTCATAAATGTGGAACTTGGGTGACCTGATTGAAGATGCTGATGTTTTTTCTTTGCTAAAAGCTTCTATAGCTATAAATAAGTAATTGTGGGAAGATGCTTGATAGCCTTTCAGCTGAAATAATAATCTCTTGGGCTGATAGAGTTGCTTCCATGCAGGAGCTAAAAGCCCTTCCTACATATTAGCACATTTATCTTCAACATTCCTGTAGAACTACAGGGACAGATTTGGTCTCGGAGTGATTCAGCAAAACTCGAAGCAAGCGCTTGCTAAATGACCCACTGTGGGTCCTGCCCATGACCAAAATCTGCATTACTGAGATTAAAGGATTTATAAGACAGACTCCTTGTTTTTAATGAGTTGTCATAATAAAATGTGCAATTCCGAGGCACGAAAAGGCAACAGGCGGTCACTAAGTGATGGAAAGTAGGAAACGGTTTTATGTCACAATTTGAGGTAGAGTTAAATACAGGTTAATGAGAGCTGTGATAGTAAGTGGGTGGGAATGTAGACTTCTGTGAAAGTGAGATGAGAGGAAGGAGAATTTGATTTATGATAAAAAGACCAAACATACACTAGAAATTTTATTGACCAAACTGGAAGCAGAAAGCAAGGGGAAACCACGGAGAATATGGCAGATGATGAAGGATAAAATACAGACCAACTGAAGAAGGTGATTAGTTAAATAATGGTGGACATTTACATACTGCTCCAAGCTTTTTCAAATATTTTTGCTTCCCTAAATAATCTCTAAGCTTTGTTCTCAGTCTAACACTCTTACTCCTCCTCCCTCTTCTTCTTTGTCTGGAAGATAAAGAGAGTAGTAGTATACCCATTTTAGCAGAGAAGAAAGCGGGCCCAGAGTAGATCAGCAGCTTTCTCAAGTCATGTAGAAAGTGTTGAAGTAAAGGCTAAACAAACCTAGTATCACCTACCTGATCATCTGGTAACTCAAGCTCATCATTCTACTCCCTCCTGTTCTACTTTTGTTGCCTTTAAGAGTATTTTAACTGAAGCCCTAGACCCAGTCTGTCATGGAGCTTTCGCTGACTTAAATTGGCCATTCCCTTGCATGCTAGAGGAACCCATCTTATCGTAGTCATCTTTCATGATCTACGTGCTATGTGTAGTTTAACCAAGGCAATTGGCCACCTTAGAAACAAAAGCTTCAACTCATAAAGTATAACTGTGTTGTCAGGGTTGGTTGTTTATTTAAGAAGGTGTTTGGCCAACATTAAAGAATGCATTGTTGAATGAACTTGGCATCCAAAGGTGAAATGAAAGGCAAAATCCTTTCCTACTTATGGTTCGAACTGCTGCAAAGAATATATTGTTTAAACACAAGGATTTGAAAGTAGAAGTGGAAAAGGAAACAGAAGCACTTCATAGCCCAGTATGTGTTCTCTGTCCTTACTTTATAGTGCTATGAATGTAATAACCTCCAAATTATTTTCCTGCCTCCATTATTCTCTGAACTCAAAAACATCTTTCTTTTTAATTTTCCCTCTGTTATAACTATTAATTTTATGAAACGGGGGTTTCAATATGTACATTTTGATCATATCTATCCCATTACACTTCCTTACATCCCCTCTTCCTCTCCCTTCTTCCCTTTCTCTTGTCTAGTCATAGTCTCCTTTCTTTTTTCATGGCATCTTTTTTTAGATTCAAATACATCTTTCTAATGCTGCCAGAGTTGCTGGCCCAAACCCCAAGCCTGCCTATATCACTGATCTACGAAGTCACTCAGGTTCCATCCAGTTCTCTGGTTCCCTTCCTGTCTCTGTCTTCAGTGTTGATACTCTGAAATGTATTGTCGCTTTGTTTGTATATCCACAAGCATCCAAAGAATGTCACCTCTTCATGGCTTTCTCCTTCTGCTCTCTCTGCTTGCATTTGTATTGTTAACTTGCCTGCTACTCAACCAAGATTCAGCTCCTTCCCCACCTCTTCTATGCCTGCCCTGACATGTGGCTCCTTCCCATCTGTAACTGGTCTGAGGGCCCCTCTTGGGGGTCACATATCTTTCTGTGTACTATCACTAAAATATATTGAATGCAAAATACCTCATACAGGGAAAGTAGGTCCATAAGGAAAGGCCTGCCGAATACAGTCAATGAATCTGGGAGAGAGGTGTTATCATGTAAATCTTTCCTACAATGAAACTAATTTCCAGAGTAATTTGTTAATTTTTCCAAAGTTCAAAGCAAGGAATTGAGGGGAGCTAACTGCTCTACCCGCTGCATACCAAAATGCTGCTTTAATTGCTGTCCTCTCTACCAAATTACGTACATGGGTGGAGCAGAAACGATCGTCAGAGCTGCAATGGTAACTTTGTCTTGTCCCTAAAGACAAATGTGTTTGTTAGTATGGTAGGTGCTCAGTAACGCTCAGTGAAGTTGACTTGGATTTTCTCCTAATGTCTCTTGATTTTTTTTTTTTCTTTTTCAGTGCCAGACAAGGCCTTCATGCTGAATGCTAAACTGCATCCTCAATCCTTTTTATTTTTTTTCTTTTGAGATAGAGTCTCACTAAGTCACTAAGTTGCCCAGGCTAGGCTCGAACTTGAGATCCTCCTGCCTCAGCCTCTCAGAGTGCTGGGATTATAGGCATGTACCACCACACCTGGCTCCTTTTGTTTATTTTTAATGTTAAGCCCATCTCTGCCTTCTTTGTTTTTGGTGGTAGTTTTTGTTTATATCTTTTCCGTTTTCTTCTTTGTGGAGCTGGGGTTCAAAACTGGGGTTTTATGCCATCTGTACTTTTGAATATATATTAAAGAGTCATTTTGCTGACAGATATTTTTAAAATGACATACCTGATTTTTCTTTAAAACTAGTTTTCTGGATCCCGTTATTGTCAAGCTTGTCACTTACCTCTCCATGATGTTCAGAGCAACAGGGGTGGCCGTTTATAATGAATCATGCTTTGAGAGAGTGCTATTGGCTATTGGCAATTATGTGGGAGGGACAGATGTGACTGGAATTGGCCAGAACAGGATTTGTGCTCTGCTTACCCTGAGTCTAATGGATCACAGGACTTAATTCAACACTTTGACCAAGCCTCACATCAGACTTGTCTGGTCTTCTGAGGTTCCTTTATCACTGAAAAGCACTGGCGGTCTAGAACACCTTATAAAAACACAAAGTTCCTACGTGAAATCTAAAATGTCCAAGGAGATGATACGTGCTTGTCAATGAGCCTCGAAGTGATTTTTCTCTAAAACCACAATTAGAGTAATTTGTATGGAAGGATGGCGGCAGAGTTGTTTGCATCCAGTGTGTTCCTCTGGGATGCTATAACCCTTTGGCCTGGATACTTTCAAACGGGGGTCAGAGTAAACTGGAAAGTGTAAATTCTGCATCTTCATGCTGCTGTAAGCATGGCGGTGGCATCCTGATGGACTCGACAGATCGTGAAATGTGGTGAGGATCAGCTTTTAGCTAAGAGATGAAGATGACGGCGAACATGGCATGTTTTTGCTGCAATGTACAAGAACTTCGTCTTATTGGTAGGTAAGAGAGACAGTCAAGGCAGTTGTCCTGACCCCCCGGCCCGAAGGCTGTCCAGGTGAAGAATGGCAGGTGTGTCCATCACTGTGGCCGCTCTGACTCAGTAAACTCATCACTGTAAACTTCTGGTGATGTAGTAGAGTGTGCTGTGAAAACAAAAAGATGCGAATCTTTATTAAAGAGCATAAATTCTGTATTACCCTACCTTCCCTCATTAAAATTATTTAACTCAAGAGCAATTATATTTTTTAACCAAATTACTATTAAGGTTGTGCGAAGATACTTGAGGTGAAAACAGACCAAATACAAGTCTTTTGGAAACAATTATGTTTGTTCTTTGACTTGCCTCTTACCCTACAAATACAGCTGGAAGAATTTCATTAAAGTGCTTTTCATCTGGGCTAATACTACCTCCTTAAGGACCTTTTGGAAATATGTAGAGGTGTTTTGGTTGTCAGTGAATGGAGGCATCATTGGCATTAAAGAGTAAAGATGAGGGTTATGACCCTTTGACCTTCAGGACACAGAATTGTTCTGCAGAATGACGAATTGTCCTTTTACAAATGTAAAGATTGCCTTGTGAAATGCTATGTAGAGCATATATTCAGGTTCGGATGCGTATATCTTCTTGTTCAAGTGTATGAAAGGTGATGCAAAATCTTCATTTAAAGCCACTGAAAAGCTCTCCTATGGGAGCTTTTTATTCTATTCAGTATGATTATTGGACTGAGAACTTTTAAAATCTTTGGTAGTGTTCTCTGGATTAACTTGTGCAATCTACCTACTGCTTTTTTGCATTTTTAAAAATTCCCTTATTGTAACAGCTGTACAAAAGCCATTACTGATTAGGAGAGGAAAAAAAAAAGAGATAGGTAATATTTACAAACCAAATTAAAGGCAGGAGGAAAGTGCATTGTTCAAGCTATGAAACCTAGAAATGAATAAGATGTATTGCTGAATCCAATAAAACCAAAATGCAAAAGATAAGAATTTTATATAAAAAAGTTTTAGCTCTTTTCCCTAGAGGCTTACATTTTAGTATTTGGGGCAGATATTTATGATTATGTCAACAAATTTGCAGTAGGAGGTCTAGATCTCCTGGCAAGTCACTTGGAATTTAGAGTAGTCTTCATTAATTATAATTTTCATTACCAGTCACGTGAAAGTGGAATAATTTTGACTATGGAAGATACTCAGCAGATATTTGTTGGTAGTTGTATGGATGCATAAGTAAATGGAAGTGTGAACAAATTAATGTTTATTCCTTGTGCATTTGTTTGCTTTGTTTTGTTTTTGAGACAGAGTCTTGCTCTGCAGTTCAGGCTGGCTTTGGACTCATGGTGATCCTCCTGCCTCAGCCTCATGCTTCAGCCTCTTGAGTGTTAGGAATACAGGTGTGCACCACCATACCCAGCCCTTACGCTTTTTTTTTTTTTTTTTTAGTAGTAAGAAGTCTGTGGCACTGAGCACAGCCTAGCATAATTAATGGTAGACATGTTTTTGGAAGACTTTGGAAGTGATTCAAAATATAATAGGCAGGACAAAGTCAACATTTAAGAACTACTCTAAGCATTTGTCTGAGTCTGAAAATAGAGATTGCCATCACCAAGACCTAATCCATTTTTAAGCACCTACTATATAATGTCTGATTTGAACTTTTGGTACTCTTCTGTGCTTTGTCAAAGCCATGTTTCAACAAAATGTCTACTTATCAGCAGAATGTCCTCTAAATTAGTAGAAGCCTTTGGTTCTAGACATAGACCTGATGATAGAATTTGATTATAATAACCAATTTTGAGTTAAAATACACACGCTATGTGTCATATGTATAAATCCTGCTCACGTAAGGGAGCAGAGGTCAGATTCAGACAATGGTTCATTTTAACTCTAATATAAGACACAATACCATCCTGGAAACATTTTCTTCATATTTGCCTACTGTGTGCCTTTCTGTGTTTTGGATGGGAGCTTGTGTTCGTATGATAAACTGATTAATAACCATATCAACAGCTATGCTATCTATACCCTTTAAAGAGGAATGACTGAACATAAGGCTAGTGTCATTTTCTGTCATACTTCACAAGCCCTCTATTCAAGTAGACCACCAGTTCCTGAAGGTAAAGGCTTTCTCCATCTCAGGCTCCTCACATGTGTTGGTGCCTTAAACATAGTATTTTCACAGCAAAAATGAGCAGTTATTTATGGAGCATGTGTTCTGTTTTTGAATAGTCTCACATCAACATTTAATATATGCCTTTGGAAACCAAATGAAAACCCACCAGCCCACATTCGTTGACTGTCTCAGACTACTCCTTGGTCTTCCTTCCTGGTGAATAAACTACTCGGGTGCATGAAGCTCCATGCCTACCATCAGAGTGGCCAGTGCAACATTTTTTCTTAACGATTAAGACAGACATGCTAGTAGTAATCATCCATACGGGATGTTTGGGTTTTGTTACTCATGAGAGGTCATTGACCATTTTACTGCAGTTGAGATTAAAATCTTACTGTGAAAGCAAAGGTAATGGCTGCTGGAAGGTACTTTAGGAAGTGCAGAGAAAAGACCTAGAGAGGATGGATGTAACAAGACAACTTTCATGGCCGAACACTGGAATCACTGTGTCGCTCTCTAACAGTGTTATTTCACTGAGGTATATACATTCATGTGACAGTGTTACCTAACAGAAGGATAGGAGTTAATTCCAGGTATCTTTCTTTAAAACACTCGGGTTTGTGGACTAAAAATCGAAAGTAGGAAGACGGATTTAGGGAGACAGAAGGGACTCTTTCTGCCCACATGGGACGATTGGATCCTCCTGTTTTTAGCAATGTGTTATTTTGGCAAAAGTAAGATGATCTTTAGGGGAATCGTGAAGCTCAGGCTCGGGGAGTGGCACACATGAAGACTTTCCCACAGCCTTGGGGGCCAGGTGCACTTTATGTATGCAAAGTTCCTAGCAGAAGCGGATGTCTGTCTCAGAGCCATGGTTATTCATCCATACAGAGACTCCAGCCTTTAGTTCACACAATATAGACTGCCAGATTTGGAGAGGTCACCTCTGAGATCACCTAAAAATTGCTCTCCTTCTCTTAAGTGCAAAGAATGAGTTACATGCTGTGCCCAAATTCTCACTAAGGTAGTATCAAAATGAAATTTCCAAACTCGTGACCCGTTAAGTTATTTTCCTGCTAGTGGATTATTTTAAAAGCTTGAGAAACATTTATAAATGTTCACAAGACCTCAAACTTTAAGAACTCACTCAGATGTTTATAGCCAGCAGAAGATTGAATTCACACGTCAGCTCTTTGCAATAATCAAGTTGAGAATTTCTATTTCAATTTATAATTATACTTTATTTTTCTAATCAGAGACACTTAGGAAAGAATTATTTTCTTTTACAGACTAGAAGAATTATAAATACAACTCTCTAACCTTTTGCCTTGAGAATCTGGGAAAAATGCATCCATGGAACTTTCTGAAATTCAGGGTTTAAGAAATAGAACTTTTTGAAACCTAGGGATCTTCACACCCTTGAAAGGTCACTCTAAATAGGACTTCAGTAATTTTTTATGTTGCCTGAAAATTTCTATTTAGAGTTGCCAAGTAAAATATAGAGCACTTTGTTAAACTTGGATTTCAGGTAAATAAGATTTTTTTCTAGTGTAAGCCTGCCACATGCAATATTCTTTATAGTTTAAGTAGGTCACATAATATTGCTGTCTTCTCCGATATTTGTACTTTGTAAATTTCTCATTTGATATTCAGATTTAACTAGAAAGTCTGTATTTTCTTTGCTGACTTGGGCATACCGATTTCTACTGTATTTACAATTGTGTCACCATTGTTCAGATTTTCTTCTTATATTTAGCTTATTAACTAAATGTGCTGGGCATTACAAATTAAATAAAATCCATTTTCCTCCAGGAATATAGAAAAGACCTGAGCAGATAATGTCAATATGTGATGAGTGTGTAGCTATGAGAGGGAAGAGAAAGGGTATTCCGGCAACCAAATGGTTCAGGGAAGGCCTGCAGGGGTGACGCTCCTGGGCACAGATGTAAGAGATGAGGGTGTGTTAGCCGTCTAATGAGAAATAGGAAGGCTGCTGGAGGCAGAAGCTTGCTGAGGTTGGGCTGGGAGAATGGGAAAGCCATTAAGAGTCACAATTGTGTTTCAGACGATTGCTGTGGCCACACCCAGACCAGTGCATTTTGGGAGGGCAGGATTGGCGGTAAGGAGGTCAGCTAGGAGGCTGCTTCAATCCTTTACCTCAGAAATGAGTCAGAACTAGGGCCGTGAGAACTGAAGGAAAAGGAACAGATGGCACAAACATTCCACAGGTAAAATCACCTTTGCTCACTTGTTAGATGTAGGCCTCGTAAATGACACTATGTATTCTCACTTCAAGACATAGAAATGTGTATGTATGTATGTGATAAAAGCATTTAAAAAATTTCAGAGTCTTTCCATTGTACTTAGCGCAGGTGTTAGTTTTGTTTTAGGTGATTGTCCTGCTAGTAGGTCTCTGTGCATACCCTTTTCCTAGGCAGCTGATCCCTGGGTCTGAGAATATTCCAGTAAAAACACAGGCACTCATCTTCTTAATGTTCCTTCTCCAACATTCTGTATAGGAAGTGGGGTCTAACTTACTTGTCTGTCCTTATTGTTCTCTTCCATCTTCCGCTTGCCGTTCCATCCTCCTCCAACAGTGCCAACAAGCTTTCGGGGAAGACTCTGGGTGCTGATGTAGGTTTCCGTTCATGCTCTGTGCAAGATGCTGCCCATGTCAGAGGTGGCTCCTTAACCTGTTGCGTAGATCTGTTTCTGGAGCCAGTTTTGGATCAAAATCACCTCCAAGCAATAGGTACTCCGACGTCTGGTTTTGAGATTAGAACTACTGTCTGAAACACCAACCCTGTAGAGAATTCCCCTGTCCCAGGAACCAGGGCTGCGTGAATACCCAGCTCGACAGGTCAGTCTCTATATATGTTTTCATTCCGGGTGTCAGACCCCACCCATTTCTATGACATCTCTGTAAGCCTGGCCACTCTGTTTTCTCTGCTCCCTCACCAAAGTTGCTGTCTCTCAAGCCACCTGAATCTTGGCTTAGTGATTTGTTTTTCCTTAAGACAACGCCAAGTAGCTTTCTGTCTTCTGTCTCCTCCAAGACTCACTTCTCTGTGATGTCTGTGGGTAGGTTCCCTAGAGAGCTCTTCTAGTTCTCAAACTCCTTCTTGCCAACTCACCTGTGTGCAGTTCTTTTTTGCCTGCCATGAGCAGCAAAATGTCTTACACCAAATCTTCCTGCCTAATCAGTCTAGACATCCTCTCCTGTCCCTGCTTTCTCAGGCTTCCTTTTTTTAACCCCCTCCCATCAGAGTCCTTCTCCCAGTTCATTGTGGGTGCCATTTTCTCTCCAGAACAACTTTTATAATCCGCTTTATTATGGGATAGCTTACATATCTTGAAATACCCAGGTTTAAGCCTATGGTTTAGAGTCATGACAAATAAGACCCATAAAACTAGTGAGATGAAGATGTGCAGTACAACAATAATTAGCATCATTATCCAGTACAACTTTTGGTGGTGATAAAAATGTCATATTCTGTACTGTCCATTACTGTGGCCATTGGCCCCATGTTGCTACTGAACACTGGCAATGTGGCTAGTTTTGTATGAAGAAACCCATTTTTAATTTTTAGAAATTTTAATGCACTTAGATAGGCACATATAACTACCATATTATGCCACTCAGGTGTACAGTGTTTCTTCCAGTTTCTTAATTTTAATGCCTCTTCCAGTCGAGCTGTTTCCCCCAATTTACCAAGCAAAATTGATGCTGTATTTTATGACTTTAAAAGTTCTCCTTTACTTGGCCTTGTTAAAAGAGCTTTGAGATATAATGCACTTACCAACACTACAGCTACTTAAACCTGCACAGTTCAGTGGCTTTTAGTCTATTCATAGACATTAGGGAGGGGGCTTCTTTTGTTCAGCCTGATTATTTAAGATGAGTCCATGTGATTGCATGTGAACAATAGTTGTTCATTTTGTATCCATTTGCTAGCTTAATAGAACCTGTCATAGTCGTTTCAGATTGGTATAATAAAATCCATAAACTGAGTGGTCAATAAGCAGTAGAAACTCATTTCTCACAATTCTGGAAGCAGAGAAGTCCAAGATAGAGGTTGGCAGCTTCCATGTGTGATGGGGTCCTTTCTGGTTGGTAGCCAGTGTCTTGCCACTGTGTCCTCCTCACGTGGTAGGAAAAGCCAGGGTCTCATGGAGGTTTCCTTCGTAAGGACCTAGTTTCACTCACGAAAGCTCCACTTTTCTAACTTAATTACCTCCTAAAAGCCATCACCTTCTCCCACCATCACTTCAAGGGCAGGATTTCAACAAATAAACTTCTAGATGGACATGAACTCTCAAGACATAGCAGAAACCAAAATATAAACTGTGATTAGTGTAATTTGGGCTGTGTCATGAAAACACTTTCATTTTCTAAAAACCAAATTCAAGTTTATCGAGTGGGTCTTTTCCCTCTTGTGACTGCAGTTGTTCTCCCCGTTTTCTTATTGTGCATTTATCCCCCGCCCCCAGCTGGCCAGGTTGGGTACTGGCCACTCTGAGGTCTAAGCAGAGAGAAGAGAGGACAGGACTGCCATTGAGGTAGTCTTGGAAGGCTTCCCTCTGGCTAAGCAGGGTTTAAAGGATCGTCTCTCTGTGCTCTGTAGATGATTATGACTATGTCACACTGTAAATTTTAGAAGGCTCCTTCCACAACATTCAGCTGCCCTTCTCACAGCACAGCCTTACTGCCTCCTCCTCCCCACCCTGCATCTGGGCAGCCTGGAGGCTGCTGCTGCTTCCATAAGCCCCATGGGGCGGGTCGCCACACATGGCCCACTCTGGCCTGGCCACAGGTGGGACAGGGGATTGTAGGCAGCTGATACGACCAGACCAGTGCTCTGTTCTTCCTACCACCTCCCATCAGTAGTCACAGCCTCTTGTATGGAGAGTCCCCAGGTATGTGTTGGTGACCTGTCCACGTGACACTTGGAACTTGGAAGAGCTCCGTGGAAATGCCTTTCCTCTGCCCTCACCACCACTGTGAGTGGGGATAAATAAGTGCACATTCTGATAATGTCCCTTTATCTCTACTGCCTCCTCTTGGCCTAACCTCCTCTCACAGTGCTTGGACAAATGCAGTGTAGCTGTCTGTACCTCGCTCAGAAAGGTACAACCTCGGTCCAAAGAG